>CM056601.1:20992035-21134535 GCA_029721355.1 Tegillarca granosa
ATACACTCTATCATACCAAGTCCCTTAAAACAGTGAATCATTCCACTGGAACACTTTCCTTGACATAACAGACAAACTGTTACACTAGAACCAATAACCATCCCAAAAACCAGGGATGCTCTACTAAATAGACATCAAGTTTGGTCTACCAGACTACATTTGGTCCAACAAAACTGCAAATAACAGGATGCAATCCAACATACCAGGACCAAAGGTCTTTACAAAAGTGAAACATTCCACTGGAATATTTTCCATGACTGAACATAACCAAAATCCATCCCACTCCTAAAAGGTTGCTTTACTGAGCAGGCGTCAAGTTTGGCTTACCAGAATTGAAAATAAATATAGACCCCAACATACCAGGACCCATTATACAAGTGAAACATTCCACTGCAAAATTTTTTCTGACTTAACAGAACCAAATCCCATCCCACTCCTAGATGGTTGCTCTACTGAGCAGACGTCAAGTTAGGTCTACCAGCATTGTAAATAAAATACACTACAACATACCAGGAATTTCAAACTTCTTCATCTGCGTACGGACTACCTGTATCCTAATCTATCAAAGTTGTAGCAATTTAAAAACAAGTTTATACCCCTGACTGTTTGTTCTCAATATAAGTATATATTTTTATAAACATGTTATATTGTGTCATAACTGAACCATGACATGCATATATGATACATCTGATATCAGGTCACACCTGATTAACTATGTAATACTGATGATAAAACTGAGATTGTTAAAAATCAACAAGTATAACCTGGACTTGTAATCATTCAGTTAAAATATAACAAGCAAAATCACCTTGTAATATTATCTTTTAAGGTAAGACTTCCTTTAGTGTTGTATCTAACTAAATATGAAATTGGCCTTATCCTACAATATGATCGACAGTATAAAGTCACCAAGCGACCAATTTTGTAAAAGAAACGGACAGAAACTAGTGACAGGTAAGCTAATGGTTGATTTCTAAAGCTACTAATTAGATGGAATCATTAGCATTGCAGCTGAGTGTTTGACCATATATTCTGAAAATATGAGTGTTTAACCAGCTATCCTGAACTATACAAGTGTTTAACCAGCTATCCTGAACTATACAAGTGTTTAACCAGCTATCCTGAACTATACAAGTGTTTAACCAGCTATCCTGAACTATACAAGTGTTTAACTAGCTATCCTGAACTATACAAGTGTTTAACTAGCTATCCTGAACTATACAAGTGTTTAACTAGCTATCCTGAACTATACAAGTGTTTAACCAGCTATCCTGAACAATACAAGTGTTTAACTAGCTATCCTGAACTATACAAGTGATTAACCAGCTATCCTGAACTATACAAGTGTTTAACCAGCTATCCTGAACTATACAAGTGTTTAACTAGCTATCCTGAACTATAGAAGTGTTAAACTAGCTATTGTAATTTTGTTGAGAGTTTTATTAGCTATCTTTACTTTGTCCAGAATTAATCAAGTGTTAACTAACTATTCCAATCTAAACAAGTGTTAACCATCTATTCCAATCTAAACAAGTGTTTAACCAACTATTCCAATCAAAACAAGTGTTTAACCAACTATTCTAATCTAAACAAGTGTTTAACCAGTTATCCTTATCTAAACAAGTATTTATCCAGCTTTCCTAATATAGACAAGTGTTTAACCAGCTATCCTAATTTGGGTAAATATTTAATCAGCTATCCTAATGTAGGCAAATATTTAACCAGCTATCTTAATTCAGGTAAATATTTAACCAGCTATCCTAATGTAGACAATTGTTTAACCAGCTTTCCTAATTCAGATAAGTATTTAACCAGCTATCCTAATCTAGACAAGTGTTTAACCCAGCTATCCTAATCTAGACAAGTGTTTAACCAGCTATCCTAATCTAGACTCATGTGTTTTCCAGGGTTATCTCTCATGAATGCTTTACAACTGCAACAGTTTTTCAAGAAAAAGCCATTTAAGATCTTGTATCATGCAGTGACTACACCAAGTGCTGGTGACTAATTCTGGACTTCCCAAAACTAGTCAAATTATCTACCTAATCAGCTTTTGATTTTAGCCTGCCAAATCCCTCCCTTTCTTTAATTACCTTGATAAAACATTACCTAGACTATAACAAAATATTGAGTAATTTGTTGGTTGAGAGACTGACGGTCGTAAAAAATAACAGAAAATAGCAGTAATACAACTGAAAGTACTAGCAAACATCTTCCAGACTGAGCTAATCTAGTAAGTCTTAACACTGGACAGTAGTTGAAGGTACTGGACAGAACTACATGTAGATGTTAGCTATTACTGAATAATAAGTTATTTTAGTGTGTATAACAGTTTATATTTGGTAAACCAGGGCTCAATTTCAATTTTTTTTCAATATGAATATTCTTTGACCACTGGTTGGGATATAAGTGTGTTGGTTAGGGGTCCCAACCATACAACTGATAGTTTGCTCTAGTGCCCATAAAAGTTGGTAATTTTGTTATCAGTTGTCCAAATATGGTCTAATCTTGTCTGCATTTTTTTTTTATTTATTATGTCTGCATATCAGCAGACATCTTGTTGTTACTCATAATTTTTTTTTTTTTTACTTATCATTCTCCGTCGTTTCTGCTATATTTTATTCAGAGACAACTTCCTTCTATGTTTCTTATCCGATCAGGTTGAAATTTTGTCAACTGGTGGGGATTGACCATGGGGGGGGTCACTTTCTCAATGTTTTTCAGAATTTGGAAGGACTTCGGAGAAATCCGGTTAAAACCGGAGAGGTCTTTCTTTCTTTCTTGGAATTTCCTCCACTATTTGGAGCACCACTTTAGAGAGCTGATATACATTTTAGTTATTATTATTATTATCTAATATATTTGATTGTTTTCGCTGGTGCTAAGTATGCTTTTTAGTTGTAAATTCCTTTCATCTATTATTACTTTTTGGTTTATAATCTATAATGCTAGACTAGTACATGTATTATCAGCAATAAAATTTACAAAATTAATATACCGTAGTAGATCGTATCCTACTGGTATAACAACTGCTAATAAAATCAGTATCCATTCTATTTTTGTGAGGACATTAATAATAAATTATAGATAGATAATGCAACTTTGTGTGATATTAGTACATCTAAATATATATATATAATTATATATATATATATATACACACACACTAATTATCTCAGGAATGACAATACAACAAAATTACAATACAGTATACAATTTCATGTTGATGAATGATAAAATCATGAACGTAGGAATTAAGTTTTGCTATTTTCATAGGTTGGTGAAATGACAAAATTTAATGTCAATGAAATTTTTTTTCATTACCAAGGCCCTCAAACTCAATTCCACGAAATTTTCTCCAAACAAAATTATTTAAAACTGCAAAACCATAAAATTTTAATTCAACAAATATTTATGATTTTACAGTAAGCTAGATAATTTTTAGTACACATGTACTGACCTAAATTATGTGTTTAGCTGTAACTTAGGGCATAACAAAAACATTGATGGGTGGTAGTGATGGGTTATATTTTACACATATTTTCAAAATTATATTGGCATCAAATGATATAAGTGTTTTGAATGAAAATATTAAAAAAACATTTTAACATAGATCTATATTACAGTTCATAAAAAATTATTGGTTATTTCCGTCAGAAGCAATAACGGGAAGCCTCATGCAATGAGAAAAGTGAGATGGAATAAACTACTCTTCATGTCTTTAGACTTCTAGATTCATTACTATTTTTAATTATTTCATCTTGAATTAGAAAAAATATACAAAAAATAAATTTAATGAATGATAAACATGAATATAGTCACTTAAATTCATTTTAAAATCATCACAACAACAACCTTTCTAAAGATTTACAATGTTTTTAATTTGTCTTTATGATTGTAAAACTTAAAAGAAATTTAAGTGACATTTTTATAGAAAACTTTTCAATTCATTATTAAAAACTTGTTCTAGCTATTTACTGCATATATGTTAACAAACAAGAGAGTTAAAAAGTGCCCTTAATCAAATCATGTGGTGATGAAAATCACATAACATTTTATCTGAAACACTGTATCAGAGGAAATGCCTTTTTTTGTTATGATTGAAAGACTTGAAAGGAATTCAAATGACATTTTTGGTAGAAAACTCATTTTCAATTTATCATCAAAAACTAAAATTAAAAACCTGACTTTAATAGGCATTTAGATTGTGACATTTCACCAGGTACATCTGGGTAAAACTGTAGCCCAGGTCCCAGTTTCACAATCGTTTCTTAACTAAGATTTTTCTCAACTTAAGTCTGGCAAAGTTAAAATCCTCATAATTTTATTAATTGTTCAGATATACAGCAGATTATGGTTTCATTTTTGAGATCACTTCATGCTTATTACATAAATATTTAGTTTTATAAAAAAAAAAAAAATTAATTCATAGTTTTAACAGAGATTGCTGAAATTTACTAAATTTAAAGAAAATCTTAGATCTTAGCTAAGGAACAATTGTGAAACCAGGGGCTGCCCTTTTTACTGAAGATGGAAGACTGTGGGATGACATAAGGTCCTCTATCCATAATGCAGAAATTTGTTTCAAATTTTAATTTGTTTCTTTCAACAAATAATGATGTTCCATGGCCCAATATTATCTATAAAAAGTTTATACAGAAATCATTCTGTCAAACATTAGCCCTATACCCATCAAATTGGCAACCTAACAAATCCCAGCAGTCATATGAATTGTTATCCTGAAATTAGGTATTGGTCGCAACATTAAAAAAATGTAGGATACTGTAGTAATGAGATAATTATCAGAACATGACATTAATAATTTATGTCACACAAAATGAAAAACGTTTGAATGAAGAATCTAAAATGATGGAACATTTTAAAATTTGGTCACAGTATCATTGAATGAAATATATGATAGCAACATGAAGAATAAAAACATTAACAATGGAAATTTTCAATTAACAAGTATTGAATGACCGCTGGAAGTCTGTTTAGCAGTCTACAGAGTTCGTCTGTTTCAGCAACCAACAGACCAGTCACCGACTCCACCATCACAGAATTATGATGCATCTAGAAGCATAATTCCCGTATAAAAATGAAATAAAATAGAAATCATGTGAAAAATACTAACCTCTAAATGTATAAACAATATCACTTTATAAGAAGTAGGTCAGGTCAGATCTGCAAATTATATCTGTCAATGTCTGAACCGTCAGGCTAACAAACCGGAAATGAAATTTTTACTTTCACTTTCCTGACATCTAGTGGCCGTGGGTTATTTCCCTTTGGCCATTAAAAACCTTTGAGTACACTAATTTGGATCTATAGATAAAAACAAAAATAGATACATATATAACCTTTTTTTAAATTATAAATGTTTGACAGTTTGATCGACAAGATTATTTTTTACAATCAAAGCCTTATTATACTGCATTTATGAATTTCTGTTGCAATCTATTAGTGTGACTCATGAAACCAATTTTTAAAATTTTTGGGTTTTTCCTGCCGCTTGCATATGAGATATCAAAAAAAAAAAAAAAAAAAAATAAAAAAAAAAAAAAAAAAAAAAAGTATTTCTGATGCTTCCTTCTTTTCTCTAAAGAATGATATTCATCAATAAAAAAAAAGTATTTCTGATGCTTCCTTCTTAACTCTAAAGAATGATATTCATCAATAAAAAAAAAGTATTTCTGATGCTTCCTTCTTTTCTCTAAAGAATGATATTCTTTCTCTAACAGGGCAACATTTTACACATACACGAATTCGTTTTCTTACGTCATTAAGTGACAGAAAATTGAAATGCGTGTAAATTACCGATGTCGTTTTCCCCAAGATCTGTCACCGACAAAAAGAAAATTTGAAACCATGTTCTTCTTCAATATTTTTTAAAAATTACTATTCAAAAACTTTCTCATAATTCCACTGATTAGACAATAGAAAAAATTTTGTAAATAAAGCCAGTTTTAAATTTCTCTACAAAATTTTAACCTGTCGCTTAAAATCGTGTTAACAAGCGTTACCCTCATAGAATCAGAAGGAAAAAAAGACAAAGATATTTTCACCACATGACAATTATAGCTATTTTGTTCAGTATTTGTCTTAATATCGTATTTATAATAAAAACATGAACTTTCATCATTTCATCATCAGGCACAGAATTTGTATACATGTTTTATTTAAAAAACAGACATCGTATTTAAATAATTTTTGGAAATAAATTCTACTTAGCGTCTTACGATTTCTAATGATAAAAAAGCGACATTTAAAACGGGTTTTAGTACTTGAAAAATGTCGCTAAATAAATTGAAAATAAAAATGTTATAATATGTTAATTTTAAATATAATATATAATATGTACCGGTATTACGTGTTCCATTTTTGATAAAATAACGTTTATTTACTCTTATTTTTGTTTTATTTTTAAAGCTGTGTGTTTATAAACAACTGATTGTAAAATAGAGATATGACTTAACACCCCCCCCCCCCCCGAAATAGTTCAACCTTGGTCTAATGCAGATCCTTTGCATGCCCAGATAAAGCTATTCTTCTTCTTGGGAACAAGTCTCTATTTCTTCCGAATCTAGATATATTTGTGATGTATTTTTTGGACTGAAATTTTGTACCTATAAAACAGTATTTAGAGGGCAAAGAATTACCTACTTAGACAATAAGGAAGAAAGTTGAAGTTAAAGCAGAATAGTATACTAGTATAATAGTATAATAGTATACTATGGATTGCTATATCATTTATGAGATCAAAAAGAGCCAGAAAAATACCGTCCTTAAAGATATCAGAATTAAGAGACAATTTAGCTATATTTGGATCGGACTAATAGTGTTTTGTGCCCTATTCAATTTTTTTCACTTACACATGTATATCGAATTGAAAACTTTCTCACATTAGGATCTGCGAGTGGGATTCGAATCTAGGTGTCGAGAGGCAACCGAGAGGAGTGGTGACCAATAAGCGCGCTCTTTAGACCACTTGGTCACCGAGGCAACATTAAAAAGCAGTCGGATTACACTCTGTGTGGATATCACTCTAGTTATGCATGTACAAGAAAACAAGGTCATATTTATAATATAAAATTTCATTTACCTAATTAAAGTCACTCCGCGACCTTTAAAATATTTATCAGGTTATGACACAAATCTCCTTATTAGTAACAGGCCACACGGTTTATGCAAAAATTATCATTAAAAAAACCGAATGCATTTAAAAAACGAATACGTATAGGTAACGTTTAGCCTATATTTGCATGACCCAAATTCAATTCAATTCAGAAGAAAAAACGTTGAAATATATACCGTGACATGGTTTTGTTTATATTGTAGACAAGAAAGAGTATCATTTTCTGAATCAGTAGTACCAACATGCGTTTGTTTTTGTCTATTCGTATTGTTAGCCAATTCAATGATATAACCATTTTTAAAGGTCTAAGGCTATTGTGTCCTGTTTTGCTTGCAAATTTGACATTTTGAGTAAGCGTCACGTGCACTATGAATGACAATGAAGTGCTTTACCCGGTTCTTTAACCAAGTATTTATTTGGCACTATAATCCAGTGCTTTATCCGGTATTACGACGAAATGTGTACCCGACACTATAAACCCAGTGCTTTATGCGGCACTTTGACCGAATGTATATCCGGCACTATAATCCAGCTTCTTTTTTTCCGACAATATGACCAAATGTATACCCGGCCCTATAACCCAGTGCTTTCCCGGTTCTTTGACCGAATGTATATCCGGCACTATAATCCAGCTCTTTTTTTTCGACAATATGACCAAATGTATACCCGGCCCTATAACCCAGTGCTTTCCCGGTTCTTTGACCAAATGTATATCTGGCACTATAACCAGTGCTTTATCCGGCAATATCAAAACAAATACCCGAAACCATAACCCATTGCTACTGTGGCCAAACAAATAGCCGATACTATAATCCAGTGCTTTATCCGTTATTGTGACAAATGTATACCCTGCATTTTAACCCGGTGCTTTTACCGGTACTATGACAAAACTTTTACCCGATACTATGATCCAGTGCTTTATCCGTTATTGTGACCAAATGTATACCCTGCATTTTAACCCGGTTCTTTTACCGGTACTATGACAAAACCTATACCCGGCACTTCAACCCAGTGACTTATCCCGTACTATTCCTTAATGTTTAACGCGTCATTTAAACCAGTATCCGACGATGTTGTCCAGTGTTTAACACCGCATTATAACTCAGTATTTTAATCAGTGTCTAACAAGGCGTTATAACAACAATACTTTACCCAACACTTATACCCAGTGTTTAACAACGCATTATAACCCAGTATTTTACCCAGTGTCTAACACGGCGTTATAACAACAATACTTTACCCAACACTTATACCCAGTGTTTAACACCGCATTATAACTCAGTATTTTAACCAGTGTCTAACAAGGCGTAATAACAACAATACTTTTCCCGACACTTATACCCAGTGTTTAACACCGCATTATAAACCAGTATTTTACCCAGTGTCTAACGTAGCGTTATAATACCAATACTTTACCCGACACTTATACCCAGTGTTTAACACCGCATTATAAACCAGTATTTTACCCAGTGTCTAACACAGCGTTATAACACCAATACTTTACCCGACATTTATACCCAGTGTTTAACACCGCAATAACCCAGTATTTTTCCCAGTGTCTAACACAGCGTTATAACACCAATACTTTACCCGACACTAATACCCAGTATTTAACCACCGCATTATAAACCAGTATTTTACCCAGTGTCTAACATAGCGTTATAACAACAATACTTTACCCAACACTTATACCCAGTGTTTAACACCGCATTATAAACCAGTATTTTACCCAGTGTCTAACACAGCGTTATAACACCAATACTTTACCCGACATTTATAACCCAGTGTTTAACACCGCATTAATAAACCAGTATTTTACCCAGTGTCTAACACGTTATAACACCAATACTTTACCCGACATTTATACCCAGTGTTTAACACCGCATTATAACCCAGTTTTTACCCAGTGTCTAACACAGCGTTATAACACCAATACTTTACCCGACACTAATACCCAGTGTTTAACACCGCATTATAACCCAGTATTTTACCCAGTGTCTAACAAGGCGTTATAACACCAATACTTTACCCGACATTTATACCCAGTGTTTAACACCGCATTATAACCCAGTGTCTAACACAGCGTTATAACTTTTTCAGGGTGCCCACCTACTTTCTTTGTCAAAAATATAGGAATATAGGATTTTTTTCCCCAAAATATAGAAAATTTATAGGAATCTGACTGAAAATATAGGAAAAATATAAGGATTTTCAAAACATTGAATTGCTAAACTGAAAGATATTTTGGGATTGTATACATCACTGACAGCAATACCATGTTCAAGCCTCGCCTCTTTATTTTTTATAGGAATTCTTTTTTTCATTCAAGACATTCCAAAGATTTCTTAGAAAAACTAAAAATGATGTATACAACCCCAGTCACTGCCTGTGTGAGTGAACACAATTAGAAACAAAAACTTTAGAATTTTAGGTCTTTTTCAGAAAATATAGGAAAAATATAGGAATTCCCAATTTTATAGGAATTTATAGGATATTATAGGAAGTGGGCACCCTGCTTTTTGTTTTAATTAACTGCTCTGAATGATAAAGGAAGACTTATTCGACACTGGGTGTTTATAAACTCGTGCTGTACCAGTCAGTGCTTTTCTTGACACTGTTAGATTTTGTCTTTTTAACTGTGATGGGCACATGCTGCATACTGTATCACGATGTCAAAGTGTGAAATGGAAACCGAAAGTACAAAAATTGAGTATGACGTCATTTTTAACTTCGACAGTAGATGGCATGAGTGTATTGTTGTGTATATTTTATGTATGTGTGTATTCATTTGATAAACTTTTATAAACATGCCGGATTGCAAACATTTTAAATTTTGGATCTGTTTAGAGATAATGATGCTTCTAACTGTTGTTGTTTTCACCGCTGTACATATGTAAGTACTTATACTCAAGTTATTTTTTTCAGTGGCAATTTTCCATTCCGAAAATAAACTGAACGTTATATATATAGATATAGATATATATATATATATATATATATATATATATATATATATAGTCACATTTAATATAATTGTCATGTGTTTATCCTTGAATTATGTCCCAAAAAATTCTCGAAGTAGCACGAAGTAGACATGTTAATTTCTAGGTTATAATACCCGCTCTAGTTAGTATATCTATAAATAGTCGAGCCTGCATTATAATAGTATAATACTTGTTTATCAAACATCCATGTAGATAAACAATAAGTATAACATCGTCTTTAATAAAAGATGGATGAGCGAATGGATGGACGAATGAATAAATAAATGAAAGAAAGAAAGAATGAATGATTGTTTGAAGCCGCATCAGCATTATTGAATCTATTCGCGGCTATCACGAATGAATGAATAGATGGATGGATGGATTGAAAGATAGAAGGATGAATGAAGCGAGTTACTGAAACATGCGCTAGATACAAGTAGCATTATTGGTGATAATTGGCCTGTCTGTTGTACAGGCAAGTAGCATAAAGCAAATGAGCATGAATGGTTTGTTGCCCTGTTGTTTTGCTCTGCTTTGCTGTATTTTCGTTTCCCTGGTTTGTTGTCCTTCTTTGTTGCCCTGCTTTAGTATCAACTTTAGTACACTGCTTTGTTGTCAAGTATTGGTACCCTGCTTTGTTGCAAACTTTTGATGCCCTGCTTTGTTGCCCTGTTTTTTGTCCTGCTGATGCCCTGCTTTGTTGCCCTGTTTTTTTTGTCGTTTTGATGCTCTGATTTATTGTCAAGCAGCCACCGAACAATATTTGAATCTGGTTCTCTCTTCTCTCTCTCTCTCTCTCTCTCTCCTCTCTCTCTCTCTCTCTCTCTCTCTCTCTCTCTCTGTATTTTGTTAGTATTGTGTCATGACGTTATTTATTTGCTTTGTCTGTTGTAAGATGCATGCAGTGTTATTTCACTATAGAAATTCCTTTACTTCATTGAATTTCTAAGGATACCATAGTGAAATTGAGGAAGGATGTGAAACAACGGTGGTTATGTAATTTTCGAAAACGATAAGTTTAGAAGTATCATGTGCTTTCTCTTTATTTATCAAATAATAAGAAAATTCAGAAATTCTATGGCAAGTTAAGTTAAAGTACAATGTGTGAACATATGAGTCTAGGGTTTTCTTCACGTATAATCAACAATGTGACAAAATTTTTCCATTGATCGATATGAAGTTAGAATCGTACCTGTAAATAGATAAATGTAAATTAATGATAAACTGTGTTATCAAACATACCCCTGCCATGTGTTGTTGACCTCGTGTAAACAGGATTATCCTGGTCAAGTCTTACTTAATACAAAAATAAACACAGATCATTCCAAAATGACAAATACCAACTTGTGGTCTAGGTCCAAATTTGTACACACACACACACACACACACACACACACACACACACATACTTGGGTTTTTTTTTTTTTTTTTTTTTTTTTTTTTTTTTTTTTTTTTTTTTTTTTTTGAGTCGGAGGGGAATGGTGTAATAATGTTTTACACCGAGGTCAAGATTTTTTCACTTATATCGCAGCGGTCAGTTTGAGAATGGTGGAGCAAAATGAGCGTTCGGAGAACCCCTGGACCTTTAGCAAGCAAATTGACAAACTTTCCCACGAACGGGATTAGAACCAAGGCAGTGAAAAGACCAGTGATCTGTAAATGCGCAACTTGAACCACTTGGACACTAAGTCCCCACAGTGATCCAGTTATTTTGTTAAATTGTCTTGACCGCGATGGCCCATAGTTAAGAAGTCAATCTTTAAACCGAAGACGTCACTCCACTGTGGGATCGTTTTCTGAGAAATATTTTCTTTCTCGGTTTGAATAGTTCCAGCATAATGGACGGAATGATCTGTGATGTTTGTCTGCGACATCGCGGGTTAGTGTGCTAGCACATTAAAGGTCGTAATAAGTGTGCACTTGCACAAACTCACGCAATTCATGATCTTGTGTTTGTTTAGCATAATCATTGTTGAAAATGTCTCGTCATGAATAACAAAAAAAATGCTGATGTTTCGTGTAACAATTATCATTCAACGAAACCAACTTTAAAATGTCACTGGTCATATTGAATTTCTTGTGAGCGCTACATATATATATATATATATATATATATATATATATATATATATATATAGAGAGAGAGAGAGAGAGAGAGAGAGAGAGAGAGAGAGAGAGAGAGAGAGAGATTGCATCGCGCAAAAAATAAAAAATATGCACTATGAGAAAACCAAACACAACCAGGAATGCAACATAACAAATAGACGAACTACAAGCAGTTTTACACGGTGGATTGTCATGTGCTACTGTTAAAAATTATATTATTTCATAAAAAAAGTAGCACGTCATGACAAAAAACACAAAATGAAAACAGAGTTTGACATTTATTAGATTTTATAAGGATTATTAACGAGCCTGGTAATTAGATAAACCGTCCCATTGTTTAGTGGTATACACGGCTATGGATGACATTATTTACAACCAGAATTACGGATAATGAACTCTCTCTTTCTCTTTCTCCCTCTCTCCCTCTCATATTAAATGTGGCCAAAATTTTTAAGCTTGAGATAGGTGACTTAAAAAAGTTAATGTGTGTGTCTTAATAGTACACACGTTAAATAACATAAAAGCACATTAAGAGTATTTTATTTAAACACATATAAGTATTTTATTTATTTAATATCTGTCATCTGTTGTCGTGTCTGTAACCATTTTGTAAGATTTATTAAAATACTTGATGATTTGTGTGGCAGATTAACAAAGCGAAAAGAATTTATTGTGAAGAGCGAATCCAAAGAAAATTCTGGACCTGCTCCATGCGAAAAAAATCCACACAGAAAATAAAAAATAGCGCCAAAAGTTAAGCATTTTTTAGCTGCATATGTCAAAATAACCAGGAAAAAAAATTACATAACAAAAAGGGCCTACATGTATGCGAAAATATTAACATATATATTAAAAACTGTTTACATAACTACCCCGAGAGTCTTCAAATTTTAAAGTTGGCAAAGTTTAAAAGTCAAGTACCTTTGAAGATCAATATATCACTTGTTACTCAACATAAAACAGAAAAATTCAACTTAAACAAAACGATTTAAAGGACCATTACATAAGACACGTGGAAATTGAAATTGTATATATATTATATACCGATTGTAATATGGGCCTTTTTGTTTACATTTTACCACTTTTGCAAACTAGAAAAAAAATTGCTATTTTATATATATATATATATATATATATATATATATATATAAATTGTTTCTGTAATGTTGATTGACGTCGTATCAGCATTTTCTTCGGTAATGAGAGGAAGTTTAATAACGTTTAAGGATTAACCTAAGAACAAGTTTGTGTATGCGTGAAATGTGCGTGTGTGTTTTTGTGGTCAGTCGTATACTAGCACACAATCGGGCCGACTTTTTAAGCTGCAAGCCTTATGGGAGCATACCACTTCCCCAGTCACAATCTTGGCATTGGGTGAACCAGTCGATACTCTGCCCTTTTTATATCGAGCACCAGGTGAAGAAGCAGTATATAGATTTTAAAGTTTTAATGTATGGCCCGGCCAGGATTTGAACGCCCCGACCCCTGCTCTTGAAGTCTTGACAACAAGCTCTGAACAGCAGCCAACACTCGTACATCTTTTACCTCGCGACATACGGAGTTAGGAGGTTGACGCCTTTTCGAAGCTTGGCTCGACCATAGAGCCACCAAAGCGGTCCTTCGTTAAGGAAACTGTTGTTACCCCCCTCAAGGCAACACTATAGAGAACGTTTTCTTAGGGGAAGTTCAATGAAAGACTTAGTGTTATGGTTTTTATCAGAAGGATTCCACTTTATTAAAGTTTAAACAATAAGGTCATTCTGCAACGTTTAAACGCGAGAATTTGCTGCAAAGTAAAAATGCGTAAATTTAACCAAAAACCTTTTAGAGTGAGGTCTAAATAACTAATAAATATCCACCGTTCATTTTTATGCACTTCTTTTTACAGTTGTGTTATTCAAAATAGCATGTTTGAACATACATAAGTAAATATTCTTCTAAAACAAATGGAATAAGACAAGGAAATGCCTTTTTCATGAAAACAAAAAATGCAGATTCTGGACCGAGAATAAACCAAACGTATCATTTCCTATGGAACGCCATAGCTGTCTTTTATGGTACAAAAATGGTATATGGAGATAATTTTTTCATGGTTTAATTTGCTATCATCTTTATATGTTTTGGTTTTAGCATTACATATTTAGTTTTATAATTATATGATATGGTTTTTCCATTATTTCATTTGGTCTAATCATCATTATATGATTGAGTGTTGTCTCTTAACACATATATCATTTCTATACCATAAAAGACAGCTATGGTGTTCCATAGTTTACTTAAACTTTTTTTTTAACTTTGTTTTTCCAGATTACAAGGTTCAGAGATAAGTAAACAGGAGTCGTTTGTTACCCTCACAAGTATAGTAATCTCCATGTTTTCTTTTGCCATTATAATCACAGTTATAGTTTTTGTATGCCGGCACGAACCAGCTCGGGGACAAGCATATGTAAGTTTATTCAGTTAAAACAGCATATATTCGGCTCAATACATGTAGATAGGATACCCTATATGTTCAATGAAAAACACTTACTCGTGTTTTGGATATCTCAAAGTGACTAATTATGTAAATGTATTCAGTTATACGGGGATTTAGTGATCATTGATTTATCTGTAAACTGGATGTTACATGTTACATGTTATTTAAAAAAAAAAAACAAACAAGGTATTTAAATGGATTTATTGAGTAAAATAATTTTGAAGATAAAGCATGCTTAAATGAAATAAACTTAAGGTGTTTCTTATTTTTTTTACTCAAATATAAAATATATCATCCATACATATTAAATTAACCGATTATAGTTTCTAGAAAACCAGAATTTCCATGGAAATAAAATACCTACTATATTTGCCAATAAGTAGACTAATTGTCGGTATAAAACTGAATAATTAAAATGTATTATAACCTTAGCATTTTACCACACTATAGCCGACGCATTCATCGACACCATAAAAGTCACAGTAAAGCCTAGTTCTGGCAACAGTCAATCATATGAGACAATGAAGCAATTGTTAGTGGTTTTCTCCGGATGCTTCGGTTTTCTCCGCCATCCCTGAACTGAGCCTTGAAATAAGTGGAAAAAATCTTGATTAGGGCGAAAAACGCAATTACCCAAATCAACTCCCAACAAGTAACTAATAAATATTCATGAGTCTATCTATACGATGTGTTTTAGGTTATGATTTGTTATTTAATGATTAATGGAACAGAAATTGAACAAGAAAGCACAATGGCTGAAAATCACCAGATTATTTTATGGGAAGTGCCCCATCAATTTGAAAAAACATAGACGGTATTCTCTTTCCGAACAAAAAAAAATGACAATCATTATATGACCTCGACCTTTGACATAAAACTTAATTATTGTATGTCGTGCATCATATCAGATTTGATTACACTTATTCCAAGTTTTATAAAAATCCCTCCATTGATGTAGACGTAATGGAGAGGTAACTATACTGGACGGACAAACGTGAAGGGGGATCCTTTTATGTTTCTAAATTTATAAAAGTATAAAGGAATTTAATTCGGTCAAGTTAGAAAAATCAATAGATGCTTTTGAAATTTTACTAATTTAAAAATGTAATTTTGAAACTATAAATCAGCGCGATTAACCTTATTGGTTATATAGAATACGGTTAAGTTAACATGTAAATTTTTTTATCGATATTTTAATTTTGAATTTTTTTGTATTGTAGAAACAAATGGAAACGAAAAAGTATAACAGTTATTACAGAGATGTCACCTTGGAAATAGGTAGGCTTATGACACAACTCGTAAATAATGACAAATAGCGAAAAAGTATTCTTTCAATCTGAATTGCGAAAATAGAGATATTGCAGATTGATTGGTATACAGTTTTCTATAAGTCTCGTTAAAAATCTCGGATTTTGGCATTTCAAATTTTATTTTTATTTTTGGGATCATATGCAGTGTCGATAAACAAAACTTTTAAAAGGTGACCTTGTTGGAATGAAATGATAGTTAGGTTACGTTTGATGTTTAAAATTAATCTGATAGAAATAAGTCTGGATATACTACGCGTGTGTCACATAAAGTTATTCTACGCATGTGTCACATAAAGTTATACTACGCATGTGTCACATAAAGTTATACTACGCATGTGTCACATAAAGTTATACTACGTATGTGTCACATAAAGTTATTCTACGCATGTGTCACATAAAGTTATACTACGCATGTGTCACATAAAGTTATACTACGCATGTGTCACATAAAGCTATACTGCGCATGTGTCACATAAAGTTATTCTACGCATGTGTCACATAAAGTTATACTACGCATGTGTCACATAAAGTTATACTACGCATGTGTCACATAAAGTTATACTACGCATGTGTCACATAAAGTTATACTACGCATGTGTCACATAAAGTTATACTACGCATGTGTCACATAAAGTTATACTACGCATGTGTCACATAAAGTTATACTACGCGTGTGTCACATAAAATTATACCACGCATGTGTCACATAAATTATACCACGCATGTGTCACATAAAGTTATACTACGCATGTGTCACATAAAGTTATACTACGCATGTGTCACATAAAGTTATACCACGCATGTGTCACATAAAATTATACCACGCATGTGTCACATAAAATTATACCACGCATGTGTCACATAAAGTTATACTACGCATGTGTCACATAAAGTTATACTACGCATGTGTCACATAAAGTTATACTACGCATGTGTCACATAAAGTTATACTACGCATGTGTCACATAAAGTTATACTACGCATGTGTCACATAAAGTTATACTACGCATGTGTCACATAAAGTTATACTACGCATGTGTCACATAAAGTTATACTACGCATGTGTCACATAAAGTTATACTACGCATGTGTCACATAAAGTTATACTACGCATGTGTCACATAAAGTTATACTACGCATGTGTCACATAAAGTTATACTACGCATGTGTCACATAAAGTTATACTACGCATGTGTCACATCACATAAAGTTATACTACGCATGTGTCACATAAAGTTATACTACGCATGTGTCACATAAAGTTATACTACGCATGTGTCACATAAAGTTATACTACGCATGTGTCACATAAAGTTATACTACGCGTGTGTCACATAAAATTATACCACGCATGTGTCACATAAAATTATACCACGCATGTGTCACATAAAGTTATACTACGCATGTGTCACATAAAGTTATACTACGCATGTGTCACATAAAGTTATACCACGCATGTGTCACATAAAATTATACCACGCATGTGTCACATAAAATTATACCACGCATGTGTCACATAAAGTTATACTACGCATGTGTCACATAAAGTTATACTACGCATGTGTCACATAAAGTTATACTACGCATGTGTCACATAAAGTTATACTACGCATGTGTCACATAAAGTTATACTACGCATGTGTCACATAAAGTTATACTACGCATGTGTCACATAAAGTTATACTACGCATGTGTCACATAAAGTTATACTACGCGTGTGTCACATAAAATTATACCACGCATGTGTCACATAAAATTATACCACGCATGTGTCACATAAAGTTATACTACGCATGTGTCACATAAAGTTATACTGCGCATGTGTCACATAAAATTATACTACACATGTGTCACATAAAGTTATACCATGCATGTGTCACATAAAGTTATACTACGCATGTGTCACATAAAATTATACTACGCATGTGTCACATAAAGTTATACTACGCATGTGTCACATAAAGTTATACTGCGCATGTGTCACATAAAGTTATACTACGCATGTATCACATAAAGTTATACTACGCATGTATCACATAAAGTTATACTACGCATGTGTCACATAAAGTTATACTACGCATGTGTCACATAAAGTCATTCTACGCATGTGTCACATAAAGTTATACTACGCATGTGTCACATAAAGTTATTCTACGCATGTATCACATAAAGTTATACTACGCATGTGTCACATAAAGTTATTCTACGCATGTGTCACATAAAGTTATACTACGCATGTGTCACATAAAGCTATACTGCGCATGTGTCACATAAAGTTATACTACGCATGTGTCACATAAAGTTATACTACGCATGTGTCACATAAAGTTATTCTACGCATGTGTCACATAAAGTTATACTACGCATGTATCACATAAAGTTATACTACGCATGTATCACATAAAGTTATACTACGCATGTGTCACATAAAGTTATACTACGCATGTGTCACATAAAGTCATTCTACGCATGTGTCACATAAAGTTATACTACGCATGTGTCACATAAAGTTATTCTACGCATGTATCACATAAAGTTATACTACGCATGTGTCACATAAAGTTATTCTACGCATGTGTCACATAAAGTTATACTACGCATGTGTCACATAAAGCTATACTGCGCATGTGTCACATAAAGTTATACTACGCATGTGTCACATAAAGTTATACTACGCATGTGTCACATAAAGTTATTCTACGCATGTGTCACATAAAGTTATTCTACGCATGTGTCACATAAAGTTTTTAATGTATTGAGTGATAGTTGTTTTTAAAGGTATATGACACATGTTTAAGAACAACTGCTTTAGTTCACCTTTTGTTTTTTTTTTTTCAGGTTCAAATTGCGCTATCTGCTTGGAAGAAAAAGAAAATAATAAGAAAATAGTAGCCTTAACATGTAATCACAGTAAGTGAACATATTGAAATATAAAACAGAATTCGTGACTAAATAATGAACATTTACTTGGTTACAGCCAACAAAACCAAAAACATGACCATTATGTGTAAAGAAAGACAGCAAAGCCAAACAAGGCAAGACAAACCAATGTTTAGAACAATGCCTAATAATTTTTCAACTTAAGATCGACAACAGAATAAATGTCAAGTTTTGTGGTATTAGAATAGAAGTATTGGAGGGCTCTTATAATTCCAATTCTCATGAAAAAATGAGCAATTTAGTGAAATTTTCTTCATCAAAGAATTTAATAAGTGAAAAAACAAAAGTATTGCACGTATGATACAATGTTACACCACAGACCCTACTTATAATTGAAAACTACTACGATAGTTCAGTTGGTAGAGTGATAGCTTTGTATGTGGGAGAGGTCGTGGTTCGAGCGGGTCTGACCAAGACTTGAAAATTGGTAGTGACTATCTTTTCGCCAAGCACTCGGCATTTAACATAAAAGTCACAAGGTCCTTCGAATTAGATCTTAAAAACCGATGTCCTGTATCAGGGCAGGCGTGGCACGTTAAAGGACTCTCTATGCACATTGCCTTAAGTCCACTGCAAAGGTAAACATTTCCGCCACTTTACCTATAGCTGGTGATATAGTGAAATAAGTGAAATATTCTTTCAAGACCGAGACGTAAAGCCTCAATAAATCATCAATATTATTGAAAAAAAAACCTTTACATCCTTTAGTATTGGAAACCTATTTCCTTGCACATTGACTGATGGATAGTCGAGAACTTCCGACAATACTTCTCCTATAACTCCTTGACTGGACATTTTTGTCAAGTGTCTGTTCAAAGTACGGGGATTTATAATGCTGGTTTGTTCTAGCCTGTTTCTTTCATAAACATTATTGTTTCGCGTTCTTGGTTTTCTAAGCTGTTGTAAAAAACGAGTACACACGTTTCTGTCAGAAATTACATTAATCATTCTCTTACGCATCATAATAATAGTATTACTGTTAATGCTTTCTCCTTCTTAGTATACTACACGAGTATTTAAAGGCACAAACATAATGTGCAGACAAGAAGCAAATTGACCATTGTGTAGACGACAACAAAGATTGCCTAATATGCAGATGACAATCAAAAGTGACCAATTTTGTTCATCAAGTTTTAGCTTGCAATAAAAATGTTTATCAAAGTGAAAGTCACAGACGTATGAACAATGTCCAATGTGTATATGACACAAAAAACTTTTTTTTTTTTTTACAAAAGTTTTCATTTTTTATATTTCAGCCTATCACAAGAAATGTATCTCAGACTGTTTAAAGTCACAGACGTATAAACAATGCCCAATGTGCAGACGACAACCAAAACTTTTCACAAAATTACAAGGAACTGTGGGACATTTACACAAGCAATCAAAATTACCGCTTGTACACGTTCGGACGAATCATCCAGTAAATCCGAATTTTATTGCATAGTATCTAGTTGTGATGAAGACATTTTTTTATTATAAATAAAACAGGTTTGTAGAGAGTTACTTAAGCCAAGTGTTGTGTACAGCACCAGGGAGTCCAGAAGAGTAATTTGTTTGCATTTGCAGTGAAACATTTAATAGAAGCAATTCATTAGCACGCAAATATAAACCTAATGTTTTGTTGTGACAGGCTTTTTGTGTTTCTAACAATCAAATATTATTCGTCTGCAACTTAACGGAACAAGAGAGATAACTGATATAAACTTCTTTATAACATCGACAATATTGAAATTATTTATATATTATATATATTCACGTGTTAGGTTGTCCTTAGAGGTATATTGTACATCATTACTGGTTAATGGGTTTACAAATTATCGTGTGCAAGTTTCACCAATTTTCGGACATTTTTACCGTGAAGTTTTTTATTTCGTGATGACATTTTTCTTTCTTGAAGAATATTGCGTTTTTAAAGACGTGAAAAACGGATGTGTCTTTGACATATACGAATACTAACTTTGCCATAAAAAATCCATTACCTAACTCATTTGTAAATACATTAGCACAAACACGCTAAATAAACATTTACTTTAGGGTCATTCAACGAATTAAAGGAGTTTCTTTGGTTTTTGTTGTTGTTTTCAACCAATTCAATTAATTAGAAAAAATTCCTATATCGCAGAATGTTCAACAATAACCCTTTTGTTTCATATCCGTTAAACTGTAAGCATAATTAAAAAATTACTATTTAGTTTTTTATTCGACCATCTATTTAATAAGTTTTGGCCCACGTCACGTGTAAAATTTGAGAATCGCAAAGGAAGATGGAACTATGGGACGTCAAATACATTCAGTATAAGTTTGGATACAGAGACTAGATATACTTTTGATTACTAAAATCGCAATTAAGATTACAAATCAACAATTCAGTCATAACAATCAAGTTGAATAAAATAAAGTTACTTAAAGAACAGGTTCATTGCTTGACAAGACAAGGCATCCACTAATTTAATATTTATTTAATAAAAATAACTACACAAGTACAAATGTACCTTGTTGTTTTTTACAAGGAATTTTGTCTACCAAAACTTCTATCCTTTGCAAATCCAGGAAAAAATCTCTTGGACCAATCAAAATCTTTTGAAAAAATTTATGTTTCTTTCATAAAACTTGGTTAACCAACAATGTACTGGCTTCAAATTGCTATTATTAAAAATCTCTTTTCATAGTACTTTATGCTGTTAGAAAATGTTTCAAATAGCAAAATTTTCAGCCATCTTGATTTTTGAAATTTATTTAAAACTAAGGTTTGTTGTTTCATGCAATGCGTTCCTTAACTGAATTTTGATTCATTTAATTTTAGAACTTTAGATTCAGAAATGTTCAAATTTTTATCTTTTTCATCTTTCAGCTTTTTTGTCCAATAGTATTACTGATGAAGAATGACTTTCCGTAATTTGCACATATGGCACATCAAAATAAAACAGTCATTTCTGTTAAATATTCATAGCCTATCCTAGTAACTGTTCTTTAAAATTCCCAACAGTTCATAAAGTTTAGTTATTTTAGGTTTTTATTTAAGGAAAAACTTTTCTGTCATATAACGCAGCCTACGCTAATAACGGTGTCGAATAATTTTGGTCTGTGAATTATTCTGAAACTTCAATTAGGTTTAAATGTTTCTTATATTAGTTTCAATTATTTTTAACACTATACACTGTTATCAACATGATTAAGATTAAAATCGATCTTATAAAACTAAGAGAATGCTGTTTTGGCAGAGAGAAAGTGCAATTTCTATAAACTGAGTGATAAGTTATTTTTTACAACTATTTCTGATTAGGGTGACATGTCCTTTTGATAAAATATGTTGTACTGTTACATTATGACAATATGTTTGTAGATTTTCAGTGATTGTTGATAAATGTTGATGTTATTTTATTCTAAAATTTCGAATTACGAGATTTGAAATCTCTCTGCATGAGTGATAACGAGTACAAATCGTGCAGCTTGTTGAAAAAACCTCTTCATGAATTATACTGATGAGGTTTTCATAGTTACCGACTATTTTAGCATCTTCAAAAACCAAAACCAAAGATGCACGTTTAACTATGTGCCTAACTTTTTCACCTATAGTTTATTTCCACGAAGCATCAAGAATATTTGAAACGTCTTGAGACATGTTTACTGGGATTAATACCACTAAGCTATGTGTATTGGCACCGATCCCGTTATCATAATGACATTTTTAGTTCACTCGGGACAAGATTAATTTTATGTCATATTTTAATGTTTACGTATTTGTTTGTAATTTATCATTTGCTGCAATCAATTTACAGTTAGCACAGTCGATCTTTCTATGTTATGTTATTCTACAAACACATACTCGACCAATCATTCTCCGGGGACATGAAGTTGCGTTTGAATGTTTAATTGTTATTTGCTGTCCGGAAATTTTGTGTTTTCGCTGCTGCTATTTCTAGAAACATCCAGTTTTATAAATGCGTTAATATGCTTATATGGCATAAAGGTATACATTTTCGATGTTGTGTTGTCTTTTTAAAATTTATTTTGATTATTTATTTATTTTGTTTTTTTTTTGTGTAATGAATATTTTGCTATTGTGTTACAATGTTCCACTGTTTATTTATGCTTTATAAGTAAAAAAAGTGACGATCTGTGATGCGTTTGAATAATCCACTGATATTTCTTGTTCAGGTGACATAGACATTTGATGCTGCGATGCAAACTCATTCTCCAAAAGCGCCATAATCAAAATCACTTTTAACTGAAACTACGTTTCTATTTTTCATCGTCAAAAAACTTGGATTATTGACGTGTTATTTGACAATGACATTTATAATGTTGTTGTTTTTTTTATTAACTATCACTAAGGAAAGGTAACATACTTACCAGGCGTGCGACATGTTGCTCTGGTTTCTTTGTCTGATGAAGGAATATATTTCTGAAAATAAAACTAAATAGCTCTAACGAAAATATAAATAACACACACACACACACACACACATTTGTATATGAGATATTTGTGTGATATTTTAATGAATCAAAAACAAGATATTTAAATAAAGCCAATGGTTGTAAATATCCCGACGTTTTACGTTCTATTATAAAAAATGATAAAATAGTATCACAATCAAATATACAAACATACAAACATGAAAGATATGAAAATTGCGAAATTAAGCTAAACAAGCAGAACCACAAGGAAAGTGAAACCGAGAGCTTCATAAGCACCTTCTGCCTAACTAGCTACACACGCCATGTGTAAAAATCGTAATTGAGAACGCAAGGAACAAATAACTCTGGGGCGTCAAACATACCCAGAATACAGCAACCTTATACCTACAACAATATTTTGATGACGGTCATAATTTTTTTTAGAACATTGATAAGCTTAGGCTTGCAATATCCCTGAGTCTAACATTTTTTTGTAAGAAGTTTGCTTCATTCCAAAAAGTTTTCCGTAATGGGAACAAGCTCTTCGATGTTGCATGAATTATGACACAATACACCATAAGTCAGAGAAACAGGTACATCATGTATATTGCTGCATCGAAATGAAAAGTTGTCAATAGTATAATTAGAGTCATCACGTTTTTCATACAGCTTTTAACGTAGTCTTTAGTGAATTAAGGTATTCATTCAAATATGAAACAAATCTTAATGAATCAGTCGCATCTTTTATTTCAAGCTCACCAGGATATTAATATTTTTTAGGATAATTAAGAGTTAGAACAACTAAATATCTGTATGTGGAGTTGAATGGGTTATTTTAACATTTAACAAGGTTTAATTAGTCTAAGTTTGTCATCACTACTAATAGAGTCCTTAAAGGTGGTACTAGAAAGGACAATGAATAGATGGCTTGTACAATAAAGGTAATAAAAAAGGTTTTATTTCACTTTACGAAATGTGTACACATGACATATCAAAATTGAAAAGGTATTTTTGTTAGATATAAGCCAAAAGAGAATAATAATAATAATAACCCAATGAATTCAAAATTTGTCAAATCTTTAAAAAATAAAAAACAAATTAAAAAATTGCCTTGGAATTTTTAGTAATTACGAACCTGTGATACATTTTCTTGGAGTGAACTACGAAACTTTCCCTTATTAATTAAAAAGTCGCTACTATGTTGTCAAATAGATTTAGTCGACAATCGCATCGATCTTAATTGAATATGTATTCACAGAAAACATATTCATTGTTATCTAGACATAATATCAAGTCAGAAAACCATTAATCAGTCCAAACAAGTCTGCCTGCAAATGGTTCAATTTGACTTACTAATACAGCATGGAAAATCAAATTTACTGATGTTGTTGAAGCTGGAGTCATCTCATGAATTACAAATATCTCAAGAAAATGGAAATATTTGTTATTTAGAGTGAAAAATAATCGTTCCAAAATATAATCATTTTTTCCAATTTTATTTTTGACAAAGCAAATGATGTGGCTGTTTATTTCTGTTCTTAATGGTTTTATTACGGAAGCAAGGGAGGTGAACTGTATGAATCAATAATAATTTAGACGGATCACGATGTCATTGCCCGTATACCGCTCCTTGATAAATCAGCAAAGATGATCTAGATTCCGAATTGAAGATAAACATCTATATTCTGTCAGGACCATTGTTATTATTACTCTCACGTCGAAATAAAAAGAAATATGTAAAAAAAAAAAAAAAACGAACATTACTGAGACAGACATTACAAAGGCAGAAATAAAATCCAATGAAAGGTAAACAGTTCTTCCGAATAAGTGCTTTTAGAAGGAAAGAATATTCCTGTCTTTAAACAATTGGGTAACTAGATGCTTTATGTCACTTGGCTTTTAGGATAAGAAGAAATAATTGTTCTGTTCACAGTTTTGGCATGCTTGTTGTTTGTGAAATATTAAGTAACTCTATTATTAGAACTGGTTTTAAACAGGCAAGGCGGTCAGAAACGAACATACACCTACGAACAACGTTTTTAATAGTTATTATTCAAAGACAAACGTCTGTCAAAACTCGGGATTGGTGTTATTGACGTAAATAAATATGTGAAGGATAAAATATTAAAAACAAAATATAAATAATGTAACAAAAATGTCATATAATAATTAGCTTGACAAACAAGGTCTTTGTAAAGTATTTTTCCTTAATTAAGACAAAAGGACATTTTAATGCAGAAAATGGTCTTTTTATAATAAAATTATATGGATCAGAGATTGAAATATGATGTAGAATCAGATTAATCAATGTTTGATTCCCTGAGGCAAAGTTGGTACGTTGCATTTGTAATGTTGTATTTATTTAAATCTTCTGGAAGAAAATTGTTTTTTAAAAAATACGAACTATTTTTTATCAGGAAATTCAAATAATTACGATGTGACAAATTATCTAAATAGACACTGCTTTGTCGGCAATCTATATTTAGAGAAAAACGTACTGGTTTGGAGTTATAGTCAAGATTCTATCACTTAATTTGAGACGATCATTTCATGTAGAAGGAAACATGTGTGTCGGGAAAAAAAGACATTTGGCAAGCAAATGATAAACTTTTTGTCCGAGTGAGATTCAAACTTGGACGGAAAGAGGTGATGTAATAGAATATTTCGCCACTTAACACATACAGACATTATCATTATATTATCGATTATAACCGTTCTTGCTAAAATGCTTACTTTAGGTAAACATTGGATATACTGACAAAATGAAAGAAAAACAGTGGCACTTTTTCCTTTAACCGAAATATATAATCAGTCAAAGAAAAAAACTTATTGTAGCATGAACGAATGTGGTTTTTAAATAAAAATATGTATGTCAGTATCAACATTATCTTGATTTGTGAAACGTTAATTTCTGTAAATCATCAAGAAAATTAACACCTTGCCGTGTCGTAGTGTTGAGACTAACACTATAAATCTCCATTTTGCTTATGCAACAATGTATGTGACGGTTTGTTGAGATGACAGGGGATTTTAAAAGATGGTCAAGTTGTTTGACACAATTACGAATTATAGCGCCTTTTTATTTCTTATTTTAAATCAATCCCGTTCGTGTCAGTTGATCCTATTGGATAAAGTTCGCCAGTTCTCTTTTCAAAAGTTAACGATTTTCTCCGGTTTCCTTCCCCATCACTAAAAATGACTTGTCTCTTTTTAAGCAAAAGAATATTTTAGTGAGCGTGAAACTAAATTCTACTTTACAATACCTTTAATTCCTTTCCTTCTAAAGGTTGATTTAACATGTGGCGGGTGTAGCTAGCTAAACAGTAGTTGCTTACCCTTCTCGGACATCCGGCTTTGTTTTCCTACTGAGAGTTCACTTCTTTGACTTAATTAGCCAGTTTTTATAGATTTTACTTTACTTTTATTTTTGGAATGGTGATTTGAACATGGACCAGTTCGATTGTGTTTTATTTAATGGCGTTAAAATTGATAGCTTAGTTCTTAATAATAACACTGGAAACAAAAGAACTCGCACGTCGACAAAAGATAAACATACTGAGTAAGGTCTTGGTTTTCCACTTACATTGGGATTGCTCTTTTATGAATGATAAAAGAAACTGGAGTCCCCAGAGGAAAGTAAAGACATTTGACAGGCATATTTGAGTCTTGTATTTTAGATTCATAGTAGATTAAAATCAAATTAAATATATATTTATTAAATTATTAAATTACATTCAATATTAAATCTAGTGTTTTAGACAACACGAGCACAGAGGCCCTTAAATATGTATTGAACATATAATACGACTTAGTGTTAGATTAAAATAAAAATAAAATAAAATAAATAAATAAATAAATAACACTTACTGTTATACTCGCTACTTCTGAGTCGTAATCCATAGCGGTCAATATTGGTCACTTATGGTCAGTTTGTTTATATGTCGCTTACAAGTTGGACATCATTAACTCATTTTTCTTGTATATCGAACATAGTGATGATTATAACACGTAGCTTTATCTCTCAACTTTGATCAAATGACGCCGACAGCTGCTGGAAAGGAAGAAAATATTTTAACGTACTCAATATTAAAGGTTTTCCTTATACATCTATCCTCAAGGAATAGAATGATGGACTTGGCGGACGCTTAAGTGTATGACATTATGAAGTTATAATGAATATTCTATGTACAATACAACATCATGATAAAGAAGAATATCGCCGATGATTTGACAAACTGACATCGTCGTCATCATCAGTGTATTTTTGACATTGATTGTTTAACCACAACATAAAACAATTATTTTAATGGTCAAAGTCACCTTCCGAGTTGTTGAAGGAGGGAGCTTTATAGAAAATAAAGAAAAGTTGATATGGCTAACTGATTTGCCAATCAGTGCTTTAATGAAATGTAGTTGTCATATGCAATTTTTTTTAAATATTTTGAGTCATGGGCAAATTCTTTCATATTTTAATTTTCAAAAATTTACATCTGACAGAAATATTTTCCTCTCCTCTTTGTAAAATAAACGTGTATGATACATCAACGATATCAAATGTTAATTTTTTCCGGAAATTCATTGTTTTGAACTTTTGAAATTAAGAAATGTTTAATTCATAGTGTATTTTTTTCAATATCCGAGAATTAATAAAAACACATTCAAAACGTATACATGTATTATGTTATAACTGAAAAGAAATTGGATAATTATTTTGACAAGTTAAATTATCAATCATCAAATACCAGATAAAAAATTTTATGCGTAAAAAAGACAGCTACTACATTAATCTCTATAGCAAATGTCAGAACTAGTACATTAACCTAACCTACGACACAATCATTTTACGCCACGATGTCCTGGATAATAAATGCCGCTATTAAAACGACCCTGATTTTTTTCATCTTCCAACCAATAAAATTAATAGATTTTTGTCAAATTTCTGCTATAAAGTAAACTAGATAAAATTTCTAAATTTTCTAGATTCTAATCTTTTTCATATTTGCGTTTTTATATTATATCACGTAAATCTTGTAATTAAGCTTTTTTATTAACGTAAAACTATAGTGACTTGACGTACAACCCGAATTATTTATACCAATGCTTTCAAATGTATTTGTCCTGATTGGATTTAAACTATTTTGTGCAAAGTCTCATAAAATGTTTTTGTGTTAAAAGCTTCACACAGTTGTCCATAGGGACGTTAATTCCTTTAGGTCGTAAAACTCATTTCATTAGTGCTTTCCTTGAATTTTATGGAGTTTTCTGGGAATCTTGATATAATTTTAAGACTTTGTATGAAATCCAGTTCTCTAACAACCATCATTGATTGGTTCAATACTCCTAATTTGATATTGTTATTTATGATTACATTAATCACAATATAGTAATCTCTTGACATGTGTTCAACCAAGTGTCATAACTTCATGAGTGATACTTGTAAATAGGTATTGATATTATAATTTACTGATTTAAAATTTGTTTATAAGACTTTCGCAATAGATAAGTATTACTATATACTCTGGCTATTGTCTAATAAACACAAACCAGTCTTTCCCCAAATCAAAATCAAAAAAAAAAAAAAAAGAAGAAAACTTTAAAATTGGCCAGTATAGTAACACACACGTGACCTTCAATCATAGAAGGGACGCCGGGTGCTCCAAAAGAGTAAACACTTATCTAGCTATCCACACCTGTCAAATGCAAAGTCAAATTTGGGAACAAAAGGAACACGGAACTGGGACGACAAGTTTATCAATAGAAGTTTAGAATAAGAGACTTCATATTTCTCAACAGTATTGTGATGATAACCATTAAACTTTTAAGGGCCTTGACAAGCCTAGACTTAACATGGCTAACAATTTAACTGTAAGCAGTGTTATAATTGAGGTATAAGTCGAAATACGGATCGGAATATGAAAATAAGTATCCATTTTCAAGCTCACTAGGATAGATAGCATTCACTTATTCTCCAAATATGGGATTGTTAAAAGATAAAACGTCATATAAATATATATATATATTTATATATATATGTGTGTGTGTGTGTGTGTGTGTGTGTGTGTGTGTGTGTGTGATTTAGCGACAGTATTCTCTCCAGATTTAACCAGGTTCTGCAAAAAATCTGCTTCGTAAAAATCAAAATAGCCAGCAAAGGTATATAATTTGTGGCCATTAATATACCGATTGTTTGTTGGAAAATTATATTGCAAAACACAACAAATTTGTTGTCTATTAAAAACCCTAACATTTTGTTAATGGTATCATATATATAATGTAGTAACACACCAGTGACATGTAAAACGGTTTAAAATGGTTTGCTACACATAATGTTCCCCAAGGGACTTGAATTAGGTCTATTGTTTACGAAAAATGTTGAATATCCAAAATGGGATGGTGGTTGTGTTTTTATAAAAGATACTCTACACAGTTAAAAGCCAGTAATTAACAATATCAATTTACAACGTGGCTTTTTAATAACAGGACAAATTATACTCAGGAGCATAAATGAATATATCTTTTGCTTAACTCCACAGTAAGATATCAATTGATTCAGTTGATGATAATGTAAACTGAATAGATTATTAAGTCATTTTTAAATTTATATAATTATTATTTCAATTAAATAAATAGCTTTTGATTTTGAAATAACATCTTATAATAAAGTTCAAAGAAATATAAGAGACATGATAGTTCTTTATAAAAGAGACTTTCAAATGTAATTCAAAACAACTTTATCATGACAATCAAACACAAACATACCGGTCCATATCTAAATCGCAATCTCAAAATCCAACGTAAAAACAAGGGACAAACAGTGTATGAATATGAACTGATAGAATATTCTGCAAAATGAACTCACAAATATGTGTAAATTAACCAATTCATATAAACACATAAACTTATAAGGGAAGTGAGACCGGTTGTCCCGGAGGGGTAGGAACTTTTATTCTAGCTAGCCATACCCACCACGTGCCAAATTAAATTTGTGAAACTGAGGAGCATGGAACTATTTGATGGACGTCAAATACATATCAAGTTTAAGTATGGATATTGCGATTTATACGTTTGATCACTGATGCAATTATCAACATTATTCAAAAAACACACACACACACACACACACACAGAGAGAGAGAGAGAGAGAGAGAGAGAGAGAGAGAGAGAGAGAGAATTTCAAACCTCGTATTAAACATTAAGAGTCCACTAGTTATAGATATATTTTTGTAGTTTTACACTTGTTTACAAATAACATATAATGCACGTTAAACAGTGTTAACCTTTTACAAACAGATGTGACAAGCTCGGATCAATAAACAGCAATATAGTTAGATAATGAACTCATTTTTCTATCACAAAATATATATTTCTTATATGCAAAAGTGAAAAAAATGTTTGACACATGTTAAACATATAAAAAACAAAAAAATCCTAGATAGTTACAGCTAACGTTTTCATCCCTTTAGGGACTTTTCAAGTTTTTCAAGGTATGGCTTTATAAGGATCTAAACAACAAATAAAATCAAAAAAGAATGAAACGTTAGCTGAAACTATATCATAAGATTATATATATATATATATATATATATATATACAGATAAACAAAAACTACAAACCTGACAGTTGTTTCTTCACTATTTTACAAAATCCGACTGCATAGTTATGAAGACTTCGAACAGATGTGATCAGATCAATATATATATAGTAAATGTAATATAATGGAGTTATAATCTCATCTTTATATCACTTATATCAGTTGCCCAAAGTGAAATACATCAACTTCTGCTAATATTTACATTATAATCACTAACTACTAATTGTTACAGTATTGTTTAATTGATTGATAACATTCGCTGAACTTATCTGTCAAGGAAAGTCTACAAATAGTTTAGTTTTGTTTATTGTCATTACACAGTATTTCCAATACGAAAAATTATAATATTGACCGATAATGTAAAACTGCCACTTTAATTTGTGTTTAAAACATTGTAAAATTTCCTTTAAATCGTTAAATAATTTTGTTTTCAAAACAGGAAATTTGGAACAAAATAATCAATATTTTTGTAATGAAGACTAGGTGCCGTTTATATTGATTTTAAAAGACACGGTTAATATTTTAAACAAACTTTAATTACATAGTGGAATTTAAACGTTGTTGCATTTAAATCTGTCTTAAAATTGAAGAAAAAGTTCCCAAACGAAAACAACAGCCAACCTATCCAAAAAAAAAAAGCAAGACAATGAAGGTTCGACAAAAATTAAGTTGATCCAGTTATAGCGCTAATCATGATAAATATTTAAGCACAAAACTGAATTTTACAGGCAATTATGGTCTAAAATATGCCATAAATATACAAGGCAATCTGAATAATGTCTAGAATACATGTATTTAAAATTTTAAATCAATATTTAATTATATTAATAGAACATTTTCTCTAAATCAATAATTCTATATTTGATCGGTATCCCGTTGAATCTTCATTTATTCCGCTTTAACTTCATTTACTTATTCTTCTGTAACTTCAATTGAAAAAAAAATCCCATGGAAATATCATGAAACGAGTTTAAAAATGAAATATCATAAAACAATAAGACCAATGGGCCTGATACTCTAAACTGAAAATTCATTTTAGTTAAATTACTTAAGTTTCAAAGTTATATTCACTTGACAATGACATTGACTCACTAGTGAATGGCATTTAAAACATTGTAATTTATTTAAAACTAAGGTCTGTTCCCTCATGCAAAACATTCCCTAGGTTGATTTGGATTCACTTTTTTTCATTAATTTTCAACTGTTTGGCGTATGTTTTATAATCTTTCAAACTTTTCGGCCCCTAGTGTCACTGATGTGGTATGATTTTCCGAAATGTGCACATCTCGCACATCAAAATTTAGCAGGTATTTGTTAGATATTAACTAAGTATTTGATCAAAATGTCTTAACCACTAATATATGATATCGTGATAAATGATAGTATTTTCGTATTCATGTTTTTACTATGCCTCAAAGTGGTTTGTTTTACCGTATCTAAAGAAGTCGACAAATTCCCTCCCTAAAATACCTAGTTTAATTTGTAATTTTCGGAAAAAAATGAATTTACACTGGCTATTAAAAAACTTTTGTCATTTATAAGCTGCTGTCTTAGGATGACAACTGTTTATTAAGCCAATGTATTTTACCAATATAAAATGGTTTAAATAGCAACAAAAGAGTGATTTCCTCATAATGTTATGAAAATTTTCAAGCTACTATTTCCGACTTATTATTGTCTTCATTTTCACTAAGATATTTATAACAATAACGAACGAAAAGAAACAAGAACAAGAAACAACACAAAACGATAAAAGAAACGGTCAAACAAAATAGAAAAGGACAATGTGAAATAGTAAAATGAACATTACATCCCTTCAAAGTATTTTCCGCTGTTTGAGTTATATGATTTCAATCTCTGAATCCATTTCTGAAATGTGTTACGGTACGTTGATTTAGTGAGACCACTGAGGTACTGACTGATAGCTGAGTCAAGGGCTTGTTGTGACTTGTAACGACGACCAGATAATAAGAAAAAGCCGCATGGGGTTAGATTTGGAGAGTATGGTGGATGTGGCAAGACGGTAGCCTTCTCTGACTTAAAAAAATTGCTTCACAAGGTCAGATCTATGTGATAGAGCATTATCATGAAGTAGACGAACATGCCTACATCCTGATACACGGTGTCAGTTAAGAAAATATTTCTTGAGCTATGTAGTATAACATCTTGGTAATACCGACGTGTTAAACTTTTGTCCTTCGGTTCCGGATTTTTACGGCTATACCATTACATGAGAGGAATATGCAATAAAAAACTTCTTTGTGTTTATGCTTCTCTTTGCGATTACAAGCCTTATCCCGTGTATAGTTAACCATATTTTGTTTGCAAATGGTCTTTAAATAAGTTTTGGAAACTTTTCGAGCAATTGCTTCTCGGTTTGTACTTGCACTCGTTTTTTGTCATCAGTCAATATATGCGAAATCCATTTTGCAGAAGTCTTTTGTACTTTTAAAATAAAGCTTCAAAATGAAATGCATCCGGGATTGCGATATGCTAATAACTTTGGCAATATCACGAACCGTATTTCTGCAATCACTTTCAATTATTTCCCTGAACTTTGAGACATTTGCTTCGCCTCACATGGCGGTCAGATTTTGATGCATCTTTGACAGACTCTGTGCCAGTCAGAAATTTCATTTTCATCTACGAACTGTTTTATAAGATACCTTATCAGACCCATATACTTCCCCCAATTCAGTAAAAATTTGTTTTACCGAATGACAGAGTTTTGTGCGAACTTTAATATACGCTCTAATTTCTACAATATTCTCAACCAATTTCCTAACCATTTTTACAACAGTGATCAACGGCTAGCTTTATTGAAATGGTTATAATTTTAAAACTATGTTGAACTGACGACAAGTGTTTATACTTCTGGAAAGCTATTCAAGCGTATCACCATCACCGAAATGGTGCAAAGCGTTATCGCGCTGTGGTACAATACACAATACATAACAAACAGCCTTCGTATACATTTATAAAATTATTTTTATTGCCTTTTCAAAAACAGTTTATTTAGAAATAATTATAAAAAAAATTATTAAGGAATTTAATTTTGATATGATTGCCAATCGTATGAATATTCGATAATAGTGTTTTTTTGTTTTAAGTAGCCAAGGTGTCACAAATTAAACAACAGCATATAAAAGAATTAATGAAATAGAGTATTTCTAACTTCATATCTATTGGCTTCAGTTGCTGATATGACAAGGATGGCTTAATATATTTTGGTTCAAAATTTTACTCAATATCAGTCAAAATTATACTGTTTACTACATTAAATTGTTACATTTCAAGTTATTACATTGTTTAAAATAGATCAAAGATTAATATCAAATAAAACACAAACATGCCAGTCCATGTTCAAAGCACAATGCCAAAATCAAAATAAAAACTGACTAATTCAGTTATACATGTGAATTTTCAATTAGGACGTGAGGCCGGGTACACCTCCTGTCCACCCGACACATGCAAAATCAAATTTGAGGATGAAAGGGAAATGCAGTAAGGAACGTCAAATATTTCCAGTATATTAATGTATGAAGATTGGCAGGAAATAATTTTGTGATAAATTTAAAAGAAGTTTGGCTGATTAATTTTGCACAAACTTATAAAATTTTAAGAAAGACTTTTATATAAAAAAGGACTTTATAAGCTGGTCCAGGTGACATTTAGGTCTAAAAAGGATTAACTTTATTCACATTAGACAGATGGACTTTATATAGAGGATCACTTTATTGTAAAATCTATTGGGGATACTTCAGACTAGGTTGCTATGGACAGGTGGACTTTATAAAGAGTGACACTTTATTGTAAACTCCATTTGGGATACTTCAGATTGGTTGCTATGGAAAGGTGGAATTTATATAGAGGTAGACATTGTATCAGGTTAGACTGTATTAATAAACTGCTTGTACTTTTATTCAAAGTTATACAACAAAGATTGAGCTACTTACCAACGAACTTATTTGAAAATGGATTTCATATAAACATTTTCGAAACTTCATACAATAACAAAGAGTGGATGTCATGGGGACCTTTTTCAACTCATTTGATTTTTTTTTCAAAATGTCTGCAAGGAATATACTGCTGGAGTTTAATGTCCATATATCCATCCATCCATCCGAGAAGTTAATTCTCCTTAAATACTAGACAGACAATGTTGAAATTTCTTAAGTACAAAATATATCAAACTGGATGTAGAGATTTATATTTATATCTGTGAATATATCAAATTCATGAAAAACCTAAAATCATTTATATACAATTACAATGTGAGTATTATATCATTGTTATTTTATATGCTAACTAGTCAGTAATTTTACCAACCTGTTATAATTTCACATCTGTTTCATTTTTGAATACATTATTGTCATTTTAAAAACAGTTTTCGGTAAGGCTAAAACTAATGATTTTATTGCTTAGTTTAGGGACTTCTTAAAACGGTTTTAACAAATTACCACAATTAACGTTTAATAATTAAACAACAAAATTTACAGGCGAAAAATTGGCTTCCTAATGGACCAAAATTTCTATCACTTTCCGCTGAATTGTTTGAAAAAAAACATTATTCATTTACAAACAACCAATTAAAGGAATCAGCTTGAGACTTTGTTGTACTTCAATACCTAGATGATAAAAATATTACCCCAATATGTATACTGTCATTAATATTATTGAAAGTAGACTTTCCGATCAACAGGGATTGAATGAGTTCGAATTGTAAACTTCATTATACGATTGCTCATATGTGATATTCCTACAGATCTTTACATCTAAATTGTATCTAAATTGCTCGCGTCTTCTGTTTCAATATTGACGATGTTCAATCCAGAAATATAACTTCTAATTTGTTATACCCAGGACATTGCCATCACAATTCCAAATTGTTTTCTCCGGGATATTGTCATCGCAAACTAAGAAAATCATTTGGTAAAAATTAATGAAATAAAATAATAGCTTCTGTTAAAATTTAGTGCTGGTTCCTGTTGTAAGTATATTGAACAAGTTAACTTTCATGTTTCTTAATTATTAATCATGTGAAAAGTAACATTTGAAATCCAAAATCGTTTATGCTAATAACAAATGTTAACTCCGGTGGTATTTTTGTAATTGCAAGAACAAGTTCAGTACTGAGTAGGCAAAAATTCCCAATTTCAGATTTATTTCATAAATATATAACAAATACCTGCTAAATTTTGATGTGTCATATATGCATATTTCGGAAAATCATTCCTCATCAGTGACACTAGCGGCCGTAAAGTTTGATAGATAAAAAACATAAGCCAAACAATTAAAAAATAATGAATCTAAAGTTTCAAAAATATATAATAGAAATACCAGTTAAATTTTGATGTGCCAGATGTGCACATTTCGAAAATTCATTCCTCATTAGTGACACTAAGACCGAAAAGTTTGATAATAAAAGACATAAGCCAAACAGTAGAAGATAATTAATCTAAAGTTTCAAAATGATATAAATCCAAATCCAGCTAAGGAATGATGTGCATCAGGGAACAAACCTTAGTTTTAAATTAATTTCAAATTTTAGACGAATGAAAATTTTGCTAAATGGTACATTTACTGACATCACAAAGTACTGTCTACTGAGTTATGGATACCCTCGGGGAGTTTTATTCCACCAGCAGCGGTACCCGCTCAGGGGTAGTAAATATATAATAGAACATTTATATGATTCCAAATCCAGCTAAGGAATGCTTTGCGTGAGGGAACAGACCTTAGTTTTGAATAAATTTTAAAAATTAAGACGACTGAAAATTTTGCTAAATGGTAAATTTTCTGACAGCACAAAGTACTGCCTACTGAGTTATGGATTTTTTCTTAACTTAAATTTGGTAAATTTGAAATCTTAATAATTATTTAGATTTTTACGAATTTGAGATGTCTTTTTGAAGACACTTCAACATCTGTATTTAGCTTCATCAAAAATGTTTGTTTCTAATTCGAAGAGATTGCAAAAATTTGTTTAATATGAGTTAAGGAAAAACTTAGTTAAGAAATGATTGTGAAACTGGGACCTGGTGAATCGGATTTGAAGTTCTCGGGCAATAAGTCTGTATGATATTTTTCATCAATTGTCTTACATTCAAGATTATTGATATTTAAAATACTAGTATATCAGAATATCGAAAGACTCTGTTCAAACATTCTTAAATATCAACTCGTTATAATAAACACACAAACACACACAGAGAGAGAGAGAGAGAGAGAGAGAGAGAGAGAGAGAGAGAGAGAGAGAGAGAGAGAGAGAGGTGTTACTGGTTGTGTGGAAAGAAGCTTTACTTTTTTGGATATACATTTAGGGGTTGTTGTTGTTTTTGTTTGTTAAAATAAGGCTTATTTTTAATTTCTAACTAAAAGGTTGTATAATTATTTGGATAATTTGGGGAATCCAAATACAGGTAGTTTGAATAACGGTTTAAACATGTCACTGACCATTTTCTTCTTTTTTGGCTGATACGGGTATTTCTTTAACTTGTATTGTTCTTTGATTCAGACTTCTTAATTATTTTCTTATTAAGTATGATGCATCCAAACTTATACTGGATATATAAGTCGTCCCAAAATTGTTCCTTTCATTCTCGAATTAGATTTTGCACTTGTAGCTACCTAGACAAGAGGTGCTTTTCCTATCGGAGCACCCGTCTTCACTTCCTTGATGGAAGTTCACTTGTGTAACTGAATTGGCCAGTTTTCAAAGTTTGTACTTTACATTTGGGATTGTGATTTGGACATGAATGGTACGTTTGTATTTGATTGACTTTATTTACCAGTGCTTTGTGTTTGTGTTTGTGTTTGATTACTTACCCTCCTTGTATAGGTGAGACTTATTTAAACAATAGTCCTTAACTAGTTTCTTTTTTGCAGTGACGTCATACTTCCAGTTTGTTAAATGATGAAAATTTAGATGTTTTCAGCACAAACCCATGGTAATTACTTTCGTTTTTGGCACTAAAGAACGAATTCTTATCCGACGACAATGCAAGCGAAACTTAATAATTACGAGACCTCATATAGGATTTGCGAGCAAGTAGTAGCATTAGTCAAAATCATGGTTTATTGTTTGAAGACAGCGATTATGAAACAATGTGTGTGAAAAATACCCAGTTGATGATTCAACTCGGAAGAATCTGATATTAATATTGAAGTGATGCCGCCCAATAAAAAACCAGGGTTTATTTGACCTGAAATAGAAAACGTTGGATATTATGATGTAGTGGGAATTTCTTCTGAGCCTCACACACATAATGCCTGACGGTTGTGTGTTTAGAAGAAATTGATCAGGATTCTCAAACCAGTGGCGATGACATCTTTATATATATATATATATATATCGTTGAAGAAAAATAATTTCTCTATTGATCGGTGTTATTAACTTTTCCACGATTCCACATATAAATATATACTTTAGAGCGAAATGAGGCGGCACTCCTTCCGTAACCAGTTGATATCGGGAAATTCCAAATTTTTAATACGGAAATTGTTCTGATATTACATTACATAACATTACATACATAATTAATTTTTTAAATGCTTGGCTCATCTATTTTATCTATCATCATTTTCGGTCCTTAGTGTCACTGATGAACAATTAATTACTGAAATACAAATCTGGCATATCAAAGTTAAAGCTGCATTAAGTTTTCCAAAGAAAAAGATAAAACGGTGCTAATCTAATTAATGATGTTCCTAATGAACAATGTTGCATTTGGTTCAACGATAAAAGCTCGAATAAATACAGTAATTACCCAGCGAGATGCGACATTTGGGATCTAATATTAGAACATGGTTACGTCATCAAAACCCGGGTCATTTTAACACAACTTTAAAAACGATGAAATACGATAAATTAAACACAGAACTTCGTTGAATGTGTCATTTGTGACATAGTACGGGATACATAACACCATTTCAAATACATCTGGATATTAATTAAGGACAATTAATGCAATTTGTCATGTTTCACCTTCGATTCATGGGTTTTTCCGTACATCCGTGCGCATGCTCCAAGCTCATAATTACCATCGTAAAACACTGATCAACCGGTCAGAGGATTTTGTTTATTTACAGCTAAAAGAAATGAAATATTAGAAAAAGAATCTCACGGATCGTGGTTAAAGGATATCTATTTTTAAAAAATATATTTTTAGAAAATCAAAAGAAATTCAGAAAATTGAAAAACTTAATGCAGCTTTAACACAGGAGTGGAGTGGAGTGGAGTAATGGTGTTTTACGCCCCGGTCAAGAATCTTTCATTTGTTTCGAGGCGGTCAGTTCTGGGATGGTGGAGGAAACCGAAGTGCCCGGAGAAAACCACCGACCTTCGGCAAGCGAACTGACAAACTTTCTCACACTAGGATCTGTCCCGAGTGGGACTCGAACCCAGGCGGTGAGAGGCACTGTGATCCGTAAGCGCACGCTTTAGACCACTCGGCCACCGAGGCCCCCTTTAACACAGGTATTCCTGTTTAAAAATATTTACTATCCCTAAGCGGGTATCGCTGCTGGTGGAATTAAACCCCCAGAGGGTATCCTTAACTCAGTAGGCAGTACTTTGTGCTGTCAGAAAATGTACCATGTCGACCGCAAAAAAAAATTCGGTCCCTAGTTGTCCCTGATGAGGAATTAATTATTGAAATGCGCACATATGGCACATTAAAATTAACACAAGTATTTCTGATAATTATTACATACAGTTGCCAGATTATCTAAAGGCAAATTTTGCTTCAGAGATGACAAAATACAACCACACTTCTTTTGAATGTATCTTTGCATGCCTGCAGTTACTAGACAGTTAGTATTAAGCTTTCATTTATAAACTTTTTATTCTCTGCTAACTGTTATCGCCTCTCATAGTTTCAACTGTGGTTTATTTTGGTGTAAGAAAGTTTGTCAATTCTCTTGCCAAAGGTAAGTGGTTTTCATTGGACATTCCGGCTTCCTCCAGCGATACAGAATGAAATGTTTAGATGTAATTGAATAAATCTCGCTTATGACGTAATTTTACAGCATTCGCCATTCCTCCATTTTAACCAGTACAAAGAGAGATAACTCTGAAAAATATCAAGCTCAGGATGTATGACGGAAAAGGCTGAGCGATGTTCCTATGAAAAATGCAATGGTACAATAGGACCTTCTTTTGAACTCCTTATCCATAAATTTCTATGTATTTTATTTTTTGAAAAATGATTTTCCAGAAAATGTTCAAAATGTGTCGCTCCTGTTTATTTTGGGCTTTCAGTCAAAATAAATATTTAGTAGAGTGTAAAAATGGATGTACCTTTATCTTTGAATGTTCTCGCAACAAAAGCTTTATCATTTTTCAACCTTTTATTGTCTTATTTTTTATTTTTATTTTAGTTTTTGTAATATACATTTTTATGCCTTGTTATTATTATCATTATTATTATTATTATTATTATTATTATTATTATTATTATTATTATTATTTAGTAGCCAGTTACTTGTGAGGGAAAAGTTAGTTACTAGTAGCCAGTTACTTGTGGGAGAATATTAATAATAATAATAATAATAATAATAATAATAATAATAATAATAATAATAATAATAATAACTTTATTGGTATCTATATCCAAATAAGGATTGAACCATACAAAAAATACAACAACAATAATTCATACAACGATACAACAACAAACAAAAGAAAAAATACAATACAATGAAACACAAGAAAAAATACAATACAATGATACAGATAAAATGGCTAGAGTACAGTGTCAAGAGCAATTGGCCAAAAAGGAGCTATCTCTTAGTCTAAGCAACTCTTTCATAAACTTCCCAATAATGGACAAATGTTCCATGTTTGGATAAATTAAGTAATAAAGTTTTTGTTCACTTCTTTTGATATTAAAATCAGAATAATCTTTTACTAAGGTATTAAATAGTGAAATTCTAATAGTGCTATTAATACTACAATTTAAAAAGAAATGGCTCTCATCCTCAATAGAACTACAAACTTTACAAAGTCTATTTTCTCTCTTCAAATTTTATACCGGCCTCTCTCAATTTCCAAACTACTAGTAGCCAGTTACTTGTGGGAGAATACTTAGCTACTACTAGCCAGTTATCTGTGTGAAAATAGTTAGCTACTAGTAGCCAGTTACTTGTGGGAGAAAAGGTAGCCAGTTACTAACTTTATCGATCATATCGGATGAGAAAATCGGAAAAGCAGATACAACTCTAAAATGGACGAATCTACGGTCCATTCTCCTAATTTTAGGGAGATTTTACATTTTCATTAAATCCGGACGTGTGTATAAAACCATCATATGGGTTGCCTTTATAACTGAAATGTCATATGAAACTTTTGTATTGTATTATTACATAAAAAATTCAAAAGTAGCACTGATATATGTATATATTTATCTTGATGGTATTTTGTGCAACGTGCAACGTGTTGGCTGATTAAAAAAAAGTTTGATTGATTGATTAAATGTGTTTTTGCGTCTCAGTCAAGATTATATCACATATATATTAAATTACCATAAACTACATGTATTTGTGTACTGACAAAAATATCATTGCTGTATGTTCATGACAGTGTGCACTGAGGGGTCTTAAATTACGTGACACGCCCAGACTCGTCGTGATATTTTTTTTCGCCTTTTACGACAAAGTATTTAGATTCTAGAGACCTGTTCTATTTGCGAGCTGTACAAAAATTGTTTACTTGTTCCGGTTTCCTCCACTATCCAAGAACTGTCCGCCTCAATATAAGTGACTTCACTTGGTCATTAAACATTATTACTCAACTAATGCCAGCGAAGTAAGGGTTAAGGACGGAATGGGATAACGGTTAGGATTTTTAACGTCGTAAAGTTTTGCGTCGAAAAGTCGTCAGTCGTTTTTAATTTATAACTCTACCTTTTACTGGAAATTGTGGCCAAAAACGAACAACTCTTGGCATAGTGTAAACAATAAAAGGATTTTTATGATATTTGGGTTGTGTACTCCTGCTCATGACAAATGTTTGTGACCTGAGCAAACTTGTTACTTCTTAAAGGGCTTTAAAATCGGCACACGGACAAAAGCGACAAAATATTCGTGCGACCGATAAATTTTGATTTGGATTGTAAACCGTTGCCGAAAATATTTGCATATGACAAAGTATTCGTACGAAATTTGCACGATCTAAAGCGACTGTTGTGCGATGCAAACGCATTAAATCTTGCCATATGCATGTCACGATCTTGCGTAAATATGCGACCGTTGTAAAATGGAAGCGAGTGTTGTAAGATAATGCAATAGGATTGTGTGAGTGATCAGGTGATCGATCGATTGAACGTGCGCCAATGCGATTGTACGTACGGCGCTCGTGTGATCATGCGTTCCATGGTACGAATCATAGGGCCGGGTATATATACCGCCCGTTTCCAACGCTCTTCATTTGACATAGTTGAATGCGAGACTGAGAAGATGTCGTCCAAAAAGATTACCAACGCTACATCTAAAGACCTGACGCGGCAGCCGAGCCCTGTTGGTGATCCGCGGAGCCTATACCGACGATAAGAAAGGTCGTAGTGGCAAAGCATTGGAAATTGAAGCTGATAAATCGTGTAATGATAGTAAATCGTTGCAAGATTATATGAGACACCTTGACCAACAGTCTCGTGATCGCAAAACACACGCATAGTAAGCTGCGATTCATCTTGCGACCTGTAAAAATCGTGCATCACTCTTGTGAGTACACAAAACGTTGCAAGACGTTTAACTACTGTCTGATTCACGTCTGCCGTAGCACTAGTTTTTCAAGGTTTTAGAAGAGATATAAAAAAATTTGTAGAATGCCACATACCGTTATGACGTATGCATTTTGTCGTAATTAACTGACACCAAACTAAATGCCATCTTAGCTGGAGTATAAAATGCAGAGCTTTTTAAAATCCTTACGGGGATTTAATATGGGAAGTGACACAAACACTCATTCATTGAAGGTCATCACTTGCCGATGTTGCACACAGAAGATCTTGGTGACCACCCTTTGTTAAAAAATGATAGGCTCTTCGTGCCGAGTTCCATGTGAATCCTGGGAAAGCAACATCTTATTATCTAAACATTGCAAATGTTTTGTAAGGTCCATAACGGAATATCATATATTGAAATTTTCGGTTTCTCTTTTCTTGTGATATAGATTAATCGAAAAGTATCAATGGCAGTGAATTTATTTTGATATATTAATTTTTGAAATTTTATGAATTTGCACGAAAAACAAGTCTAGCAGACGAATTATTGCCCCCTTAAAATCAACCAATCAAAATTACCGTCTTACGATGACATGAAAGAAGCCACACCCATTGATTGACGGCCATATTGGTTTTTCCGGAAGGACTTGCACAGAAGTTCGGACATTTGAAGGTAAGTTTAGTGAAGTAAAGGAGATATATGGCTTTTATCTCATTACAGTTTGGTATCGACATAAATTGTGAAAGATTTTGGTTTGTAAATTTCATTTTGTAACTTCAAACAAACATTTTTCGTTCACGTCTGTACATAATATGAAAATTGAGTTAAGTGACCGTGTTCTAAAACTTGTGTACCAAGTCAAATTCTCAACCAATCCTACCTTGGAATTTCAGGCATTTATATCTTCTTTTACAGAAATTTGAAACCTGGATTTAGAATTTTAAAATTTTTTATTGTGTGTCTTCAATGTAATGTTAACACTTTATGACAAGTAATTTGAGAAAAAGGGGAACTTGAAAATGTAAACAGACCTTCCGTCATGGATGACTTCCTATTTCTGTCGATGTGTACTACAGGTTGACAGGTGTAGTAATGATGATAGGTCCGTGTGCCCCAGGGTGTCGGATTACGCAGGGGACTACCTGGTCCTCTTATGACCCATTATAAATATTCATATTTTAAAAAAGATAAATTTTGGAATTAAACTAATTTTCACAGCTTAAAATTATTAACTTGTCAGTAACAAAACAATACTGTTAAATTTGTGAATATTAGAACACTGAGAAAGGTCAACTTGATAGTGGATGGATAGAGCAAGAAGAGTCTGTACAACATACAGGTCTGTGTGGGGTTGGATAAAATTTGTTTACTTAGTTTTGTCTGTTTATTTTGATAAACATAATAGAATTATTTCTCTGATTTCAAATTAGTCCTGAAAATCATGACTCTTAACAGCTTTTGCCGTTACAGCACATATCCATATAGCAAAGCCGTTAAGAGTCATGATTTTCTGTAACGACACATACCCATGTAGCAAAGCCATAAAGAGTTATGATTTTCAGGACTAATTTCAACTAGAGCTGAAAGAAAGTTTGTCAAAGCTTCTGTTTGATTCTTGTCTCTCAGGTATCAGACTTACTTTATTAAAATCTAGAGTCCAACCATATGAGTAGGAAAACATGTGGAAAATTGATTTCTTAGGAGTCTAAACGTAATCTAGATAGTTCAGGAGAAGCCTGTTTGTTCCATATAAACCTTAACCATTAGACCCAATAAATTTTTCATCTTTTTCTATTTAGTATAGTAATATATAATGGTGTTTTACATCCCAGTCGAGATTTTTTTACATTAAATAATCAGTTCTTGGAGGGTTGAGGAAACTAGTACCCAGAAAATCACCAACCTTTTATGAGCAAACTGGTATTTTTCCAGTAGGATTGGCTCAAGTGGAATTTGAACCTAGACAGTAATAGGCAATAGGATCCTTAACCATTTTACATCAGAGATGTAATGTTGAAATTGTGTTACAAGGTTAGAAATTAAGCTCAGTGTACAGGCCAGGGATCTGTACTAATTAGACTGTCCATTTTTAAAGAAATCATGACAATTTTGTGTTTTTGGTTGGTTTAAAATTCAGTCAAATTTCAGTCACTGATGTATAGTTATGGTTTAGATCTTTGAGGTAATGAAGAATGTCAGCTTGACACAATTATGAATTCTCTATGAAGATTAAGGACCAAATGAAAAGTTTAGTGTGTTCTGATATAAACATATATGTATATACTGTTACTGTTTCCAGCTGTACTCCTTTGATGCATTTTAAATGCTAATTTCACCACTTGTATCCAAATGGAATTTTTTTTGTCACCGGTGGGATGAATCAAATTTTTGTGAACGATTTCATTTTCTGAACAACATTATCTCCCTTAGTAAACATATAGTCATTTAAACACCTAGAATTTAATTTCAAGGAAGGAATTTGAAGTAACACATAATGTATTTTGTTTTGTTGAACATTCTATTATAGGGAAGTACGGTATATACTTTACATTGTGATATATATTGGTAGGTTTTATCTAAATTTATAAGTATGCATGTGTATATATGTGTGTGTATATTAGATATCTGGGTAGGTCCACCACTGCCACCAGTCACTGTCAGTCCTACATTCCAGTGTCTACTCACCTGTATCTATATAAGGTCTATTGTATTATCTTGCTGGTAGTAGAAGAACAACAATCTGGTTAAAATTCTTATTGATATTTTATACTTTTACTGTGTGTGAAAACCAGGTCAATGTGAGTTTAACCCTTTTGTTAAATTGACAATTTTTCTACCTGTTTAATCTGTACATCAGCTGACACATGTAAATTGTATACATATATATGTGTTATACATGTACCTTACACATACAAACACATATAGGGTATCGAAACCTATTGAAATATATATCTTGTATACACATTGTCACAGCCAATTGAAATTTATTCATTTATATACATGTATCTATATCCAATGATCCAGAATTTGAAGTGCACACACTATTTGCGGGTTGTTCATAAAACTTCGGTTGCAGTTTAGTGCTGTAGGATAATTACATATAGATAATAGTTCTGTTTAACCATCTGTTCAATATCTGTAGAAGTGAAACTTTGGCTATTTATTCACATTATATGCTGCTTAAAACGAAAATCTTCAAATTATATTTACAGTTTTAGGTTACCTGCTCTCCTAAATTACACCATTATAAATTGACTTCAGATTATATAAATATATATACTTAAATTATTTTTAGATAAAAGAGATTGATTTTCATTTTCAACTTTGTAAAATTGAAATGGACATTTGTGTGCTAAATTTCCAAAGTCAAAGACCCTGTTCAAGTTTTTGTTAAAAAAAGTTGGAAAGGTCTTGGCTGTGTTTATATGTAACATTTTTACAAGCACTTTAAATGTTGCCATAAATCATACCGGTATTTAATTTTGAAATTTTGTTTTATATATTTCAGATAGTGATTAAACAAATTTCAGGCATTTCTGAAGCAATGTCTGTGAACGATGATCTAGTTCAGCCATCTTCTGATAGTTTTTGGGAGATCGGCAAATATAATCGTACAGTAAAACGTATAGACAATGGATATAAACTCTGTGATCAGTTGAGACAGTTGATAGAACAGCGAAGTGAGATAGAAAAAAGTTACGCTAAACAATTAACAACTTGGTCTAAAAAATGGAGTGATTTCTTAGATAAAGGTGAGTATCATTTTAGAATTATTACAGTGCAGCCATTAATAATTGTTAGGTTGAAATTTCATGGCTTTGTAATATTTGCGGAAAAATGATATGGAGAAAAGTTTGTTAAATAGAGTTTTGTGAAAATAGATTTTTATTAAAAATAAATTTGATGGTTTTCACTAACAAAAAACTTTTTTTTTTTTAAAAAAAAAAAAAAAGCAAAGTTTAAGTTTAATGAACATTTGTGATTTTACATTAAATATAAAGAAATCTCCTGATTGTTAAACAAATAAAGAAAAACATACCGTACATCATTCATTACAGATTACAGTAGGAATGTCCTAGGGTTGATTATGTTGACCAAATGAGATGGAAAATAGTGGGGTTTTTATGGTTATAACTGAGGTGTATTTTTAAAAGTTTGTGAGAGGACTTCAAATTCAATTTAAAATTATATTTATAAATAGCAAGTCCTTCTCCTTCATAATTTTTACATCAAATTTGCCAACCTTAAATCATATTTAACGTATTGTAACAGGCTTGTCACACACTTCAATATCATCGTAAAACAACTCAAATCATGAATATTATCAGTTTTATGTACAATATGTAAATATTTGTAAACATCAAAGGTATTACATCATTAATTCTTGTAAGTCTGACATCATCCCCTTTATCTAACAGGTATGTCATCAAAATAGTTACTCGTAAAACGTCAATGATAAACTAACAGGTATCTAGTTAATGTGATTTGTGTAAAGTTCATAGTACTGGTATGTTAAATTTTGTACTATAGTTATACATTTTACAAAAGTGGTTCTCCGACCTGTGGCAGATAACTCTCCCTTTTTTACCTAATTGTTTTCATTGTTTACTCATGGGGGAAGAACAGTCTACCATTACAGTGAATATAAAATGTTTGAACTGTATAGCTCATTCTTTCAGTTTCCTATTGTCATGGTAGTGTTTGAATGTATATCATATTATATCACCTGATCAGGATGTACCATATATGCAGCTCAGTGAAAAAAGAATTGAATTGAAATGAAATACAGTATGATATGACACCAAAATATGTTTTTATTGTGACATCAGCAGCGTTCAGCCAAAAATTGAGCTCATAAAGCATAATTATGATTTTTTTCAAAAATAAAAATGGGGGGAATACATGAAATTTGTATACTTTGAAAAAAAATTCAGAACCCAGTGTGTGAGATTATGAATGACTATGTAGGATAATAGGATAGGAAAATCTCACCTGAGGGATTATATATTTGTTGTAGACAATGCTTGCAAATTTTCAGCTTCAACATCAAAATTCATCAACAGCTATTCATTGTCCCTCTTAAAAACAAATTCCACCACTAAAAAGACTTCATTATACCAAAATTTGGTTAATACAAAAGGTACGAACTAGATAACAAAATTGTTCCCATTTTAATATTTGAAATGCTTTCTTACACTGGATGTTTCAATCTTTTATTAGTAGGTTATCAAGTTAAAGGGATTTGGACCCTCAATCAGTTAACTTTATTCATTTTATGTATTAATAATGATGATGATGACTACTTCAGACAAGATACATGTTGTAATAAAATAAATGCAGACTAAATGTTTTAGGTTAGGCTTCCAATGAATCCAGTATTGTTCTCTGAATTGTTTCATGCCATTAACACCAGGAAAAGCACAAGTCTGGAGAATACCTTAGTCTAGACTGTGTGCCAATTAACCAAGATTAACCAACTTCTCTACACTGTATATAATCATATATATATAGATGTTGCATTCATCTTGAGATGTTAAGATAATGTTAGATAACAATATGACATACAACAGGTATATCATACCTGTAAACTTGGCTCACCTGACTTGCACACCTGCCTGCCAGATGTAAATAGTAATGTAGATATTTTGTGTGTGTATATACTTAGTATATATATATATATATACTTGTAATTTTATCATTTCTTATTTACTTGCATATTTGTGCACTTTGAACATCCCAAAGATAATAAATATTTCTAGAAAATTGACCATGTCATATTATTTCAAAAAATAAAATAAAAGGATCATTTCTGAAAAAAAATTTAAATCAATGTAATAGACAACACATGACTGTCTGATTCTTGATCGATTAAGAGACATAAGTAGACAATATACTTTTCAATGAGTGGTTAAAAACTTGTGTTGGCAAAAATTTTATATAGAGTCATAAACTTTAAAGCACTGAGACAGATTCTTGAACAGTATAAATGTGCATTTATTGAGCATTTCTCAGTGTTTTTTGTTGTAATACAATATATCAGGGTGGGGGAGGGGGGTGGGGTGGGCAGGGGCAAATAGTAACAAATTTCTGTACTGTTGTTAACTTGTTAAGTCAGTGATCATTACTTTTAGGTGTTTACTTGGTGAATTATGTGTTGGGATAGATACTTAGTGTTGTAATTTTTTGTCTGTGTTCATTTTAGTGCCCATAATTCGCAACTTTCCAGGTATAATTATGTCTTTTTTTATAAGAAGGACTAAATGTTGTAATGGCTCAATTTATGCTTCTAATGTAAATGTAAAGTTCTGTTAGGGTCAGCAACCAGTGATAAAAAAAGCTTGATATTTGAGAGGTTTAAAGCACTGGCATTTACTGCCTTTTCAAATCACATTTAGTCAGATCCTTGTGCAGGAAAGTTTGTTCATTTGTTTCCCAATATTTAATAATTCATTCTCTACAGTTTTAATTGGTTGGTTGCATAGCTGTTCAGCATTGCATCAGCAGTGTTAAGCTGTTGGAAAAGATAGCAAGTTTATTAATTTCTAATAATTAAAGAGAAGATAATGTATACATGTGTGAGATGTGCCAGTGTGTTTTATGGCTTGTCTTGTTTTAGCATGCACATTAACTTGCTAGCTCACCCGTCAGCATGCAACAGACAAACAGACTACCCAACTCAAATTTGACACTGGATAAGCCAGTTGATAAGCTGTCCTTCAAATGCTGAGTGCCAGGAAAGAAGCAGTATCTCCAACATGTATGTATGACCTGGCCAAGTTCAAAATGACAACCTCCTTGAATTTTTTGTGAAAATAACATATATACACACCACTATTTCTCCCTGAAAGCTGGGAGTAAGAATCATTTTTTAAGAGTTAAAAAAAATTCATAGCCAAAAAGAGTCTTAATAAAAACCCTTAGGGCAAGAGTGTTAGTATGTAAATTGCTAGTTTTACGTGCCATGCATTAATAAGGGATACATATTGTTAATATCTGAATATGTAATGCTTTTGAAGTGAGGTGAAATTCCTCTGTTGTTCCTTCATATAAATTTTTGTATCACCATATATAATTGATGAGTAATCTTAATATTTGAAGTGAGACGAATTCTTCTGTTGTGTCTCTATACATGGGAATGAGATGAAGTATTGGAATGATATATTTACCATTGTCATAGACTGTATATTAGTATATAATGAACAACTGTAATATATCGCTAGATTATCTCCGGGTTTTAACCCTTGAAATTTATAACATGTTGCCTAGATACATAAACTGATATTAGAAAACTAAAATTTTTTTCAATTTGAGATTTTATTATCCATTCTGTCTGTGATGTTTTTAATATAGTTATGCTCTGCAGTTTAGTTTTTAGCTTGCTTGAAGATAAACCATCATGTTTTTAAATCACTCCCCTACTCAGGTTTTTAGAAGTGTTACATGTAGGTTTATTTAAAGATTTTTAATAGATTTGATTTGAAGACAGTCTACACTAAAAAAAAACTGTTTGTTACTATTCTATGAAGTTGTAAATTTAAACATTTAAAAAAAAGGTCAAGTTTTTGTACAAGATCAACTATTTATAAGTATGACATAACATAGATGATAGGAAAAGCCTGTTCCAACTTCCTTATCAGTAATAATGATAATTCAGAGAAGTCCCTTTTTACACACTGAACAAAAAAAAAAAAAAAAAAAAACATGAGTGTGGTACATTTAAGTTGTGCTAGACAACTATTATATAGTTTATTTCCTGTACCATTATGTAGTACTCTAAACTTAGCAGAACCATTATATGTAGATTAGTACTAGTATATAAACATGTACCAGTATGTGTGTATATACTACTAGTACCATATTTCTTTTAGTTTTTTAACACTAATGTGTGTAGAGTAATATGTATTGTAATATACTAGTATTCCATTCACCAAGAATTTCTGCATGACTTAATTAACACCACTACTGGAAAGTAGTCCTATTATAGTGTCTTAATGGTGAGGCCAAACAAAGCTACCAGTAATATAGTTGTGTTTTAATTATCAGATACATGTACCTAGGTGCTCTCCAACAGCATAAGTCCCTTAACAAGAAAAAATGAAATAAATATTATTGTTTTTTTATGTTAAGAAACTTAGGTATTCAAGTGTTATTTTATTTCAAATTTTGTACAGAGACTGTTTAATGTTGCAGTTCAGTTATATATACACTCTGAATTCAACAATCACAGTTTGGGTCTGTGTAAACTGGAAGATGGAGTCCCTTTATTCATCATTAAAACAAAAGATAGGTTTGCATTGGTGTATTTAAAAATAACTTTTCTAAGACTTTTGTACTGTTCACTACAATACACACACACACACACACACACACACACACACACACACACACACACACACACCAAAAATTTTGTTTGGTTCACACTGAAACAGACAAAGCAGCAAATATGAATATATCAAGTTTAAGTAAATGATCATGCAGTAATTATTTTGAACACTATGGCATCCTGGCTATACACTGCTTGTTGATATGTAGGAGAGGACACAAAATTCTCTTGTTATAGTTTAGTAATTTGTGTTTACTTTTACATAACATGCAAAAATCAAAATGTTTTTATCAATTTGAATACTTCTGTTAAGGAAGTAAGATTCTTTGCTACAGGAGATCTTGAAGTATAAACTATTACATCTGTGCACTAATCCTGTGGGTCATTGTATTTCCTGATGAAAAGTCGTGGGACAAGTAACACAGTAATATGTTTGTTAATTTTGTACCAGTAAATTAAAAAGTCATAAAAAACTGACTATTTTTTGGAACATTTATGTTTTTACATACATGGTTTTAATTAAAATAACAAAGATCTATGGTATGACCTGAATTTTTACAGGACTGTTTATCAAGATGTTTAAGACAGACTTTTAACAACAAATAAACAACTAAAAAACAAAACCAAAAGCAGGTGCATTTAGTTCATGTACAGTGTTATTATTGAAAATCTCAGATTTTTCGAAATAAAAGAACAATGTTTATCCAAACAGTCAGTCGAGAGGGCTTTGTGGCTGAGTGGTCTAAGGTGCCAGTATACAGATTACCATACTGGGTATATCTCTCAGAGCCTAAATTCTATTTTCACTTAGGACAGATCTAAGTATGTGAAAGTTTGTCAGTTAGCTTGGTGGTGGTTTTTGTAATTGTCTGATTTTCTCCACTATCCCAGAACTGACTGCCCCCAGAATATTAGGTTAAATGAAGTTATGTAGGGAGGGACATAAAACTCCAATATGCAATTATATAATTAGTCATTTAACAATTTGAAACTTTATGGAATAGTTATTTCTTTTGGCATTGGAACAACGTAAGAGTACAGTTTCCTGTAATAGCAATGTTTTTTTTTAAAAATTTCACATATACATTTTCTATATTGTTCCACACAAATGTTAAGAGATTGTGATCACTATTATGCCAGTGAGTTCTTTTGACAAGATTGAAAATTTAAAGCACCTTTTTACAGAGATAACTGAGTTAGAAAAAATTTTTAATTTTTTTTTTTACATTTTGTTTTTGTGTTTTTTTTTAATTATGTGGAATATGAAACAAAAATTTTTAATTTTTTTTTTACATTTTGTTTTTGTGTTTTTTTTTAATTATGTGGAATATGAAACAACACAAGTGGCAAGCCATTGATGCTACATGTAGCAGAAGTCAATAGAAATTTAGAGTACATGTATTCTAAAATCATTTTGTTATTTTGTTTTGAAGGTCCAGAATATGGTACCACACAAGGAGGTTGGCGAGGGTTATTAGTGGAAGCGGATAGTTTGTCGGATTTACATACATTAGTAGCAGATAATCTCATGAACAAAGTTTATACAAGTATTAAATTATGGCAAAAAGAAAACTATCATAAATCTATGATGCATTTTAAAGAAACAAAAGAACTGGAAGATGGCTTTAAAAAGGTAATAACAAATTTAACATAGTGTACAAGTTAACATGAGCCATATATAACTAAACAATTATTGTTGTTTCTGCTTTTGTGTCATATTTTAGAAAATAATTTATTTGTTACTATTAATAATGACATGTAAAGTAATATTGCAGTGGCAAATATTATTGTTACATCAACAGGTAAACACATGATTCACCTGTGATAATTATTGTTGCAGTTGGGAGATTTTTTTCTTCCAAAGTGTAAAACAAATCCTACAATACATGCATACATGTGTCAAATTTGTGAGAAATCATAAAATGTAAATTTGTATGTAAATGGTGTCACCTGTCAGGCAAATTAGGCAGGTAATTGATTAAAAAAGTTACTTCTGAAATTTATTATTAGTTGATTTTATTTATCAACCCTTGCATTCAAACAGTTCAAACATATAAGTGCTAGGTTTTCTTTTCTTGATACATCCAATCCCTCAGCAGATTACCTATCTATACTCATGCATTCTATAAATCTTAATGCAAACACAAAATGTTCACTTAATAAAAAGATGTTGTATTTTTTTCACTTTGACTAGTTCCACCTGTATTTATACATTCACTTACATGTAACATTTAGTTCCATACCTGTTGTAGGACACAGGTAACAAAGCACAAAACAGTGATAAATGCAGAATGTCAAAGGACTGTGTCAAAAGTTTCTCCAAAACATATATACCATATTGTCTATGTTACCAGTAACTACACAAACTTGTACACTTCCTGTGTTTGGTTTGCAGTCAATTTATTATCCTTGTTTTTCAAATGTTTTACTTCACAATGTTAAAAATTGAGCTGCTAACTGCTAGAAATAAAAATATCGTGAACCATTTAAATACCCATGGCACCTTAAGCCAGCAGATGTAAATAGGTTGGAGTTTAAAGCATTTCATTACATGTTGTAATAAAGCTTATTATGACTTTGCATATTGGTGGATAAGCTATGTCAGTATTTTTTATCACAAAATTAATGTGGTTGACAGAGAGAGTTGTTATTTATAAGTGTTAATAAGAAAAATTCATTGTACACAACTCACAATTTTAATGGTTTAAAAAATTAGTTATTACATTACTTTTTATATAAAGAATTATTTATAAAAGTGTGTATATATGCCATAAATTGTAATTTTTTTAATGTTTTCCGGGCAAAGTCATGTAGTAGTACATGTTTGAAATTAATTATGTTAAATTATTTAGATAGATAACGAGGACAACTTGTTACATTTATATGACACTTAGTCATGTTTACTCTACCATATATATATATATATATACACCTTTGATTTACTGAGATTAATTAAATTATCTGTTCTATATTTGTAAGTAATTTGACATATTTTAAAGGTGTTTAAATAATGTATGTTAAGTTATTCTGAAATTAAAAGCAAAGCGGAAACATTAACATCCTTTATGGAAAAAAATGGAGACCCGATGTCCATGATTCCATGAAATAATGATTTATGATATTGAATATTACATTTTTCTTAAATTTGTCCTTAGAAACAATGGGGCTGCTTTTTTCACTAAGTTGTACAGTATCCTCTTTTAGAGTGGGATGCTGTTAGTTGTTGGTTTTAATACCGGCTAAGTCATACTTGAGTTGAAAATTTGAGATAGTGCTTCTTGCTTGACACAAAGAGGACAAAGTATCATTTTGTTCAAGTGCTCAAAGATCATGTTAATTGGGAAGTGCTGCATACTGACTCAGTGAACTTGCACCTCAAGCCCCCCCCCCCTGCATGCAGACACTAAAACAAGGCAGACCATAATACACCTAAAGCACATGCTTATAGATCACAGTGCCTCTCACCGCCTGGGTTTGAATCCCACTTGGGACAGATCCTAGTGTGAGAAAGTTTGTCAGTTCGCTTGCCGAAGGTCAGTGGTTTTCTCCGAGCACTTCGGTTTCCTCCACCAGAACTGACCGCCTCGAAATAAATGAAAAAATCTTGTCTGGGGCGTAAACACCATTACTCCACTCCACTCCATAATACACACTTGCAAATCACACCCATATGTGAATTTGTTAGAGATTAATAAACTTGCTGTCAATGCATATAACTGAAAAATTGCTGGTGTGATGTTAAACAACATTACAACCAACCTGAGAAGTGGTGGTTTCTGACAGCATTTATCTTTGAGTTTCTAACTGCCAAAAACTAATACTGGTGTTGCTTTAGAAAATAATTCATCCCTTCTTTCTGTTCAATGTCAGTGTTGTACTTTTTATTATATTATGACTAACCGGTACATGTACTAATTAATTTAAATCACTTATCACCAGTATTAATAAAAATCACTTAGCAATATTCCCATGAATGTTGTGAAAAAAATTACCTGATTTTTTTATTTATTTATTTTATTTTATTTTATTTTATTTATTTTATTTATTTTATTTTATTTTATTTTATTTTATTTATTTATTTTATTTTTATTTATATTTTTATTTTATTTATTTTATTTTATTTTATTTTATTTTATTTTATTTTATTTTATTTTATTTTATTTTATTTTATTTTATTTTATTTTATTTTATTTTATTTTTATGGATTAAAAAATATGATAGAATTCTCCTGTTAGAGTAACATGATATATTATAAAGGCCGGATTATGATAGGTATCAGTGTGTAGAGAAGAACATATGAACCCAAATCCCTGTGTAAACTCCAAACCTGGCTAAACTGAACTATTTTTAGGAAATACCCAGTATGATTAAATTTGTTTGTGAAATGAACCTGAGTACAATAATAAAAACGAAATCCTTGGTTAGAACGATGGTTAAAGTTATGTTTAATTGTTATGTTTAGGCACAGAAACCTTGGGAGAAAAAATACACAAAAGTTATGGCAGCCTAAAAGGGATTATCATTCTGCTTGTAAACAAGAGAAGAGTACTGCAAATCAAGAAAACAATGCCAGGGGTGACTCTGCTGTATCTCCAGACCAGGTAAATCTTTTTCCTATTACTATGACTTTGACTTCGTTCCAGGTTGCATTTTAATGATTAAAATGCAAAATACATTGTGGAGACTGAACCGTAGGAAAAGTTTCTGAAAATGATCTGAACCTTGATTAAACCAAAACAGTCAAACTGGACCCTGAGTAAACTGAAAATCTGTTTAATCCTGGTTCTCAATAAGCTTAGCTAAAAACTATTTAATCTAAACAAGATATTTAAGAATCCTAAACTTGCTCAAATATGACAGGTTATATTGTATATTAATCATCAAAGCAATAAATTTGCAACTGTTAGGTAATCACATTTTCAAAACATTGCTGAATAAAGTGTAGTTTAAGCATATTTATAAGAAAGTGTTACATACAGTGACACATTTCACCTGACTTCTAATAGGATCTAAGGATACTAGTGGTGAGAGAGTATTTTTTTTCTGCATTGATGCATTCACTGTTGTTAGGTAATAAAGCAAGTCTTGAATACGTCACCATTTGAAATCTTATATACCTCACATGAGTGTGACCTGAACAAATCATACTATTGGGTAAGGGTTCTATGAACTGGCCTAAAGATTACTGTGGTTTTTTTTTAGCCATTTAGGTGAAGAATCTCTTTGAAAAGATTTTAGTTTGAGCAAATTGACCATTTTATTTACTAAAAATAAATGATTTTCTTTGAATACTCGGGTTTCTTCCACTTTCCCAGAACTGAATAAAAGTTTAAGAAATCTTATCTGGGGTAAAATTAGCTTTACTTCATTCTTCTCATTTTACATTGTTTCTGACTTAATAAACATTGATCTACTTGTAATCTTGGGTAAAATGTAAAATCTTTTTTAAAAAATAACAAAAACTGACAGCAATAATATATCAAGAACTAGACTGAATGAAAAAGAAAGGTCAGAATATTTCAGACTCTGATCATGGCTTTAGAGAATCCAGTTTGCAAGTTATTGATTCCAATAGCTATTGAAGAGAAAAAAATGACCAAGGTATCTGTGTTATACAAGAACAACTGTGATTGCATTTTGAAAGGTATCAATGTCAATTAATAATTTATGTTTAGTAATATGATATCCCAATTGAATATCGATGAGAGAGTTTTCCTTGCCAGGTTTGTTAAGTAGGTTATACAATATCTTACATAATACATATAATAAAAACAGAAATTAAAACTCATTGATTATATCTCTGAAAAAAGGTAATGCCAAGATAAAAATATTGTCTGATGTCCGTGTTGTTCAGATACAAATTCAAAGTATGGCCCTCGTTTTTTGTGGCTAATTATTTTGCTGGTTAAAATGACAAAAATAGAGGGAGAGTAGAGTAATGATGTAATACATCTCAAACCAAGAATCTTTTATTTAGTTTGTGCTGGGAGATTAGAGGTTACTGGGGTACTAATCTTGAGAAAACTACCAACTGTCTAGAAACACACTGGCAAAAGATTGGAAATATTGTGCTGGGAGAAGGTTTTAATATCTAAAAATGGTGCTTTTGATGGCTTAGTTTCTGAATTCCTTTTCTATATGCACTTCTTCAAGTTCATTATAAAGGATTTTGAAATTGTATATAGATAGAAATTAAATTCATATTTTTAGATGTTTTTAGATACCTTTTTTATGTCATCTGTTTTCTATATTGTTATGACTGATTATTGATTTTTATCTGTTGCAACGGAAAGCCTCTGAATATGCATTGAATTATTGTATATGAAAATATAATAAACAATATATTATATAAGGAAGTTTAAAAGGGGAAAAGCTGTGATGACAAACATAACGTATGTTACATAGTCCCTGAACAATACAACATGTTCTTATTGTTTAAATTTAATGGGCAAATAGAAAGTTACTATGGAATAACTTGCACTTTGTGACACCTAATATATCCACAATTACTGTAGCACAATAAAAAATAATTTGAATTAAAATGATAAACTAAAAAAAAGGCAAAGTCTTGGCACACACAGAAGACATCTCTGTAGAATTAGAAAAAAAGAGATATATGTATTTAATACAGATGACATCTCTCAACACACTTAGTAGACATGTTTATATAATAAGTAAAGACCACTTTGTTTTCTGCAGAGGTTATCACTCAACACAATGAGTAAAGACATTGCTGTAGAATTAGAAAAAGGGAAAAAAAATTTCTGGTAATCTGATAGTCAAGGTTGATTATATATATGTATATATTGTATTCTTGAATCTGCATATTACACCCTGAAGAACATGGTTTTAGGACATGATTATACAGTTTTGACATCATTATTAAGAATAATTTATCAAATTTGTCTAAAATAATGTATACATTACAAATTATTTACAGAATTTATTTACATTTGTGAGGGGAAGTTCAAAAATCGGCACAACATTGTTGGTCTGAAACACACTGTTTCTCCTGGTTTGTGTGACAAGAAAGACAAAATTGAAGGGTCACATGGGGGCTCAAACACCTGGTCCATGCTGTATAGAGGGCTTTGTTGGCATAATGTTTTATAGCTGGAGTTTAACTGTACAGCTCCTCTCATCCTCTAAGTTCCTTTCCTGATTTTAGGCAGTTTTTGGTTTTCACTTTTTAGTAGCAGTTGTGTTTTTACCATGGTATTCAATTTCCTTCGGTATCCCACAACTACATTTTAAATTAAGTAAAAAAAAAAAATCTTGACACAGTAGGCATTGTTGAATTGTCCCATCAAAACACTGAAGTCTTCTGTTTCTTTTTTTCTTTAATGAGCCTGAATCATAGCCATCTTGTAAGTCTACCCAGGACCAACATGGTGGTATGCACTAGAGAGATAGTTTGACAAGCCTACAAAAATGTACATGCAAAAACTGACAGGAACTTGACCTGGGACCCTTAACATTATAAGCAAGTGTGCCATCAACTGAACTATCATGACCTCAATGGTTCTGTCAGTCACTTTCAAGAATTATAAAAATTACTGCTAAGAAATTCAGTAAAGCACACTGTCAGTGTTCTTGTAGTTATTGATCTGAACTTTTTTCTTTTAATTCAACTGCTTCTCTGTCATTGCAACCACTTCTCACTTTAATTCAATTTAATTCAGCCATTTAGTAATTTTTCTTTCAATTTAATTTCACATTTCTCTTTTAGTTCAACAACCATGAATTAAAACCACTATCTCCTGAAACCAACATGTCAGTTGGCCATACAGTGGGTTCTTAATTAAGTTACCTAATTTAGCAAAGTAACAGAAGCCATAAAAGTCTGAAAGTAACCTGACAAGAACCCCCCCCACCCCCCCACCCCCACCCCCCTCCACACACACACACACACACACACAGCAGTGAGTGTGCTTCAAACTGAAATAACATAACTTTGTTAAGACTTCTTTTTGATAACGTACCCCAAACCCATTAAATTTTCTGTAAAATTTTTGAAAAATATTTTCCTTGAAATGTTTAAAATGGTTTGATTTTGTCATTTTAAGGTCATTTCAGTTGAAATTAACATTTTACTAGAGGTTACAAAAAGAAGTGTTTCCATAACCTCTGTGGCCCAGTCAGTCACAAAATTATTGTTCATGATGAACACTGACAGTCAGTTGAATGTAATATAAACTTGATCATGTACATGTCACATTTCATTTGAAATGTAGACAGAAGTGGATAGATAAAAAAAACATGTTAATTACACCATTATTACAGTACAATATAATATAGGGTTTAAGTTTTATTTTATTGGTTTGTAATCATTTACAATGACTTTGTGTTAGACCAATAGACTCATCTATGTCCAGCTTGATTATATTACAAATGGCATACCAAAGTGACAGGTATGGAGATATATACCTGTCCATGGTGATGACTTGTCAGGACAGTCACCTGTAATTACAATTTATAATTGGTACAATTAATACATTAACACAGATAATATCTGTGAGAGCTTTGTTTCAGCCCTAGTTGCATACATTATTGGTATAATTTTTTAAGTGGGGGAAGGGAGAAGGGTATAGTCTGCTTGGTGTTAAAAGAACAATTGCCAATTTCATAAATGATTACATTATCCGTTTTGTATTTTACAATTTCAACCATTGACAAATGTACTTCCAACAAGAGGGAGTTCCTTGAGACAAGCATTTCCTGAATTGCTGCATATCTCATTTTGTTTCTTGCAATCACAATCATCGACAAATGCATCTCCAAAATAGAGAGTTCCACTAGACAAGCATTCCTTGACAATTTGAGTGGCCCTTTACCCATAATGTCACGCACCCATTAAGGTACACATGTTCATCAACATCAGAATGATATCTACATGCAGTTAAGTTGGATAAAATGAAGTGTGGTAATTTTCTGTGACTAAAGTCCAGTATTTCTTGCTTTAGAAAACACACAGTTACATGTACTAATACTCCAAAATTTTGAAGTAGAATATCATGCTTTCTTATTGGTTTTACATCATTCAGAGAAAAGAAGATAGTATAATTCAGCTTTGGCAGCTGTTCTTTCATAAGGCTTGTTGCTTCATTTCACTTTGTTAGACTTGGAAGAAAAAACATTAACAGTTGAATCCTAGTATGACATGATATTGAAATTTTATTACAACATAATACACAATGTGCGAGCTATACCATGCACACATTTATTTATTTTCCAGAATTTTGAAGATTTTTATTGACAATCAGTATTTTGCAGTGAATATCAACCATTTAAAATTGGCCTGTTGGTTAAATTCAATAACATGTAATATTTTGATTTAGGTGACAAGTAAATCCATGTAGGATTTCAATTGTGTCTAGTACTATATAATTAACACTGATGTAATTAAACAATTTATTTAAATGTTATGTTGCCCTCTTGTTATTTTACACACACAAACGATAATTAAATGCTTTATTTGGCTTGTTTAATTAAATCTAATAGCTCATTAAATTACAAAATATGGAAGTTACACCAAAAAATCTATCATGTAATTGTCATGGGGAAATACATTACATGACATTAAATATCCTAAAAAAAAAAAATATTGTATCCATTGATGACTTCATGTACTGATGTTTTCACAGGAAATAAATCTTAGCACAAAATTATATCAGCTGAATCATTTAAATGTATTGTTAATTTCGTTCAAGGTTTTCCAAATTATTTTTCAATAGATGATTTTTTAAAATGTTTCAGTAATTTTACTTGATTATTATTGTTTTTTATGCTAAATGTAGCATTTTATAAATTAAAAAAACTAAAATGTAAAGGAAGAAGTCATAAATCATGGCTCATGTGACATTAGATTTTTTTTCTACCTTTCATGTAACCCATGTTTTGAGAATGAATTGACACTGAAAAAGCATTGTAGATCTATTATGCAGTGTAGAACCAAATTCTAGAATATTTAGACACATTTGATGCTATATGGTTTTGGTGTTAAAGCCATCTAAGCCAAGGTAACTTAGAGGTTTGTGTTGAGATACAGAGTCCAGGTCACTAGACTATCTTGATGTGGTCATTGTGAGAAGTTGTTCCTGAATCTGCTTTGTGCTTGTTTAGGTGCTAGCTCACTGAAACAGCATTTGCAGGAGTCAACCCCATTGGTTTATTTTACTGATGCTGGAAAAGTTTTTAGCATCTTAGTTCTGAATATCAAAATGCTACTGTCTGTGCTACATAATTCTGTGTGAATGAAATGTACATATATGAGAGGTCTAAATATTACTCCGACATGTCATGTAAACAGTAATTGCATCCCAAACATATAGCCAGCATCACCCTGTTAAGTCATCCCGTTTTAAACTATATCTAAAATTTCTTTTTTCAAGGTGCAAAAGGGAGGAAAGGCACACTGAATCCATACATAAAACACAATACAGTGTATACCCAATATTTTGGTTAAGAGATCATTTTATACTCAACACCCCTAATATAATGACTATTGAGTTATATCTCCATTAGTATTACTTCACAGTTCTGAAGGTCTATGTACTTCATTTAAAGTTTGTATTCATGTGACCCAGTTATCTAAATACACAACATGTTTATACATATTTGACAATTGTTCTTTTCCAAAGAAGTGTGAAATGTCAATAACATTCTTACAGACTGCTTGTCAGGAATAAGTTGGTCATTATTTATCATTATAATGACCAGCCCTGTGGCTACTTAATAATGTTATGACTGACCAGGGATATGGTCAGTTAAATGATTGATAACAAGTACCTGTCCCATATTAGGATTTATTAATGATCTTCAATAGTAATTCATATTTTCTTCCTTTTACCTACCCCTATAAGAGAGAGAGAGAGAGAGAGAGAGAGAGAGAGAAACACATTTTCTTACTTCTACCAACCCCATTTGAGAGAGAGGAAGAGAGAGATAATTCTTACAGCACTGACAGCATAGGAGAAATTATTAAAGGAAGGAGAAAGTGTAAATACTTTAGTCAAATAACCTTATAGGTAACACTTTTATTTCAAGAGATATAATTAAAGGCAAGCCATTGCAGCTTTACCAGTTAACATGCCATGACTAAAAGATGGGCCTACAACTGTTGACCATTGAAAACTGATACCTTATAGAACTTGGATTTTTTTTCTTCCCTGGTTCAGATAGTTTGTTTCTAAAATCATGTTTTAAGTTTTTTTAACTTCTGTCATTCTAACATTGATTTACAGGGTACATTCACTACATACATATATGATTTGATACACCTGACAACACCTTAATGAGAATACCTAGCTGTTGATTATTTCTCCATTTATTGTAAGGATCATGTGGACCCAGGTGTAAAATTTCAACAATGGTTGTAATATTAAGAGTTTTGTAGCACTCATTTTACACCCTTTCATTTGATAAAAAGAATGAGATTGTAATTATAGGGGAGGCTGTTTAAGTATGGGCCTGGTTCTGCTAATAAAACAAAGTTACAATGAGGTACACCAACCTTATACCCCTTATATTACCAGCTGAAACATATCCTGAAAGAGGAAAGTATCAATGCCTTATCATGTTATGTTATCCATTTTAAACTAGCCCTGTCTGTCTGGTGGGTATTTTAGAACTTTTGATGATGTCCAAAGAGATTCATGGATATTTTGGAAAAATATATAGAATTCCCGTGAAATGAGATAAAAGGTAAACTGGGAATTTACTTGTTTGTGACATACATGTACATGTTTCTAGAACCTATGAACATTTAGCAAATGCTATCGGGTATGATGTGGTACTGTGGTGATACATCCTATAACTTTTTATTATAAACAGTTCTTTGGTTGTGGGATGTTAGGGTTTGGTCCCATGTCCAAATCATTTTGTGTATACCAATAGTTGCAAAAATTTATACTTTCCCTGAGGTCACTGATGATATATATAACACATATATATAGCAAAATCTGTCTGTCTGTGTCACAGGGCAGGTACCTCTGCAATAAAGGTATTATTTGGAAGTGTAGTTTATCATTTGTAAATCACATGTTTCTTTGTGAAAGTAATCTCACTACCATTTTCACCACCTGAGCTGTAAAAGGAATTCTGAAAATCCTATTTATGAGTTGAACACTCTATATTGTAATGTGGGAAATACATCTATACCACATACAAGTTGTATTTTATAGACATATGTACATGGCTTAAGCCTTTCCTTATTGCCCAGTGTAAGTCTGCTAATCCTGAAGTAATTAGTTTTACATATTTAGATTGTGTTTAAAGGTCTTGTATATCAGGATAGGTTCACTAAATCTTATTTACCGTACATACTACTAATGGCAATGTTGTTCAAATCAAGCTTTTAAAATAGTTGGGGCCAGTCATTCCGAATAGCAGGGTTGTATGGTGGACCTGGATCTTTTATAGTGGCCAGAAATCTAAGATGGTACAATGTCCTGCATTTGGATAGATTGGGAGGTTCAAGGTTTGAATCCCAAGTTTGGCCACTGTATATATTTCCTTCTCATAACTGTTATATATTAACATTAAATATTATAATTCCTTGCAGACAGAGATAATAATATTAGCATCTTATGTTAATTAAGTTTAAGGATTTTGGTTTCTTCATGCTTCTAGAAACCATTTTCAACTTTTTTTATACATTCATTTGACATTTTTGATGCCGTATGCAAACCAGTAGACATCTTCTCTAGAACACATTTTCACTTCAGATATATATTATCCGGTAATCTGAACTTTTATTTACAATTTATGTAATTAGGACTGTTTGATTTTGTCTTAGAAAGTAATAAGAAAATTTCTTCATTTCTGGTCTATGATGTACTGGCATTGGCAGCTGTTCATTGTGTACATAAGTCTCAACATTTTACCATATCAGTTCTATGAAATACATGTAGCCAGCAGCCGTTGACCTGCCCCATTTTTTTTTCAAAATGGCAAGAATTCACTTCCAGTATATATGTTACCAATTAATATATTGATCTATAGACACACAATACAAGACCTTATGATTGATATCACCAAGGAGCCAGGCTTAACTGACCCAGTCATAAAAAGTCAAAACTTTACAGAACTAATCAATCCACTTATATTCTCCATATAGTTAGGAATTACTACTCCCAGAGGGAAATTTATAATAAAACTGTTGGTATTTTCTTTTAAGTATATCTTTAAGAAAATCAATACTGCCATAAGATAGATGTATTTGACAAATTGTTTTGGATTATATAGGATAAAATTAAATTTTCCTAACTGCTGGCAAGGATTAACAATCTCCTGTCTTGGTATATATGTGATTTTACAGTATTTTCTGTTAATTGTGGTAACCAAATAGTATACTGTAATAGTGAATTTTTTTTTCACCAGTGGAAATTTTCATATGTTCCAAAGGAAATTTTTCACTAATGAATTTTTTTGTACTAGATGGAATTATGCTGTTAGGAATGATTTAAACTTGTCTCATTACAAACTTGGTACAAGAATTATCACCCTAGGGATTGTAACTTGATACAAGGGATACCTCTAGCTCTAGGGATTGTTTGTCTGGGTTCAAACATGGTATAAGAAACATCCTCCTAGGGATTATAAGATGGGTGCAAACTTGATTCAAGGGATAATTCCCCGTGGATTACAAGTCTGGGTAAAAATGTGATGCAAGGGATAAAGACCCAAAGATTACAGGTCTTGGTTCAAACTTGGAACAAGGTATATCCCCCTAGGGATTACAAATATGGGTACATACTTAATACAAGGGATAACATTCAAGTGATTACAGGTCTGAGTACGAACTTTTGGCAGATTAACTAGCTTTAGAGTTCTGTTAGAAACAATACAAAAAAACTAAACTTTCTGATTTTGTTTCTCGTCCAAAAATTTATTGATTACAATTTTGCACATGTCAAAAAATGGTAGTACATTTATTTTAAAATTCTTTTTGGGTAGAATTGAAGAAGCATTCAGGGTCTTGGTAGCTTAGTGGTCTAAATTGAGTGCTCACAAATCATGACATGTCTCATTGTCTAGGTATAATAAATCTTATTAGAGAAGATCCTAGTATGAAGAAGTTTGTCAGTTCACTTGCAAAAGGTCAGTGGTTTTCTCTGGGTACTCTGGTTTTCTCCATTATTCCTAAACTGACAATGGGGCCTCGGTGGCCGAGTGGTCTAAAGCGCGCGCTTTGCCTCTCACTGCCTAGGTTCGAATCCCACTCGGGACAGATCCTAGTGTGAGAAAGTTTGTCAGTTCGCTTACCGAAGGTCGGGGGTTTTCTCCGGGCACTCCGGTTTCCTCCACCATCCCAGAATAGACCGCCTGGAAATAAGTAAAAGATTCTTGACTGGGGTGTAAAACATCATTACTCCACTCCACTCCTAACTGACGGCCTGGACATAAATGAAAGAATCTTAAAGAACTTGAATGTTGAATACCCTCATTCCAGTCCTATGCTTAATGTTGTCTGATCACAAGTCAAGAGAACAGCTCGATTTATATCGACTAATATGAAAAATCAGTCAATCAATCAATCAATAGTTATACACTAAATTGTACTGTCAAGATTAATATGTTCTTTATGATAAACCCTATGGCTTATGTTTGTTAAACAAATTTCTATACTTTATTTTATATATATGTATGTTAATTTGCTTTCAGAACCCACAGGTGAAATTTTGTAAGAAATTGATAAAAACCTTTTTTTCACAGTTTGGTTTGTTTTTTTTTTTTTTTTCAAAACTTTTTTTTAAAAATAATTTATGCATGAAATGAAACTAAGTTACTTTTGAAGTTAAATCTGATTGTTGTACAGCTTTTGTTGAAACCAGTCTACTGTTATTACCACATGTAGCTCACCTAATGATGATGCATTTTTTGTACAAAAAAGGTTGTCTGTTTGTAAGCACTATCAATTAAGCTTTGTGAGATTGATTGCACTTTGATTTCTTAAAGACTACCGGTACATTGATTTGTTTATAAAAAAGTGACTTCAAACAGAGGCGTAAATATTACTTTATTTTTGAAACATAAATGACCAGTATTTTAAGGCAAGCAATGTCAACTGGTAGGTAATTACTGTTAAATACCCATTGCACATTTTAATTTTATTTCATTTTGAGATCATTTGTAAAAAATAAATAAAAATCAGCATATGCCATATATATCTGGCCATTGGCATCAAATAATTAAGTCTTTTTTTCTTTTGATAACCAAATTATATTCTGCCATGCTACTCTGTTCATTGGGCTGTTCTTTTTAACCCAGATGAGCCTGAATGCCCTTGGATGATATATTCTGCATGATCTTACATTTCCTATTTTAGTAATGAATCTGTTCATTGATGTGTTTTTCTTTTTTGTTTTTTACTATGATAATTTGCTTGTTAATTTAAGCAAAAAGCATGATATAATCTTCTAGTTAGCATATAGATACTAAACAAAGCTGTCCTCAGTATCACACTTAGCATGCTTAAATGATCTTAGTTAATTGTATTTTTGCTGAAAAAAAAAATGGTAGAAATTGAAAATCAGGTCAGCACTTTTTGTAACTGGAGTTCCTGCTGGTACCTGCTTCATGGTGGTACCTGCTCCATTTTTTTGCTGAGTACATAGTATATATGCTTTATGAAATAAAGAGAAAAATGAACTTTGTTAATAAAACTGATATGATAGATCAAAGGAATTTATTGATTTCTTTTTTATAAAACCGCCCTGGTTGTGTTGAATTATATGTTTATGAATTTACATTTGAATAATTACTTTAATAATTTAATTAGACTGAAGGGTTTTTCCAACAGCATTTGTGGAGTTATCTAATAAAAACTTGAAATACTATATGCATATGTACATGTATGTATATTAAAAAGAAAAAGACAAAAATAGATTTTAATGAAATTTGATTGATATACTAGTGTACAGAGATGAAATTTTTAAAAGGAAAAATATTCAGGCCTTTTTTGTCCATTTGCTGCATGCTTTAGTACAAGACACCCACTCCTTCATTGATCAGGTACGAGAGATCATTTTCAAATTGCATTGCAAGGTTAACTTCAATCATTTTCCAGTATTTATCAGATCGGTAGACTGGAACCACATTTATTCAATTTTATACCTCAAAAGACGAGATGAAACCCTAACTGGAATTTGGAGACCTTGACCTAACATTTCTTGGCCCTTCATTATCCACCAAAACAGATAGTCATACCCTATGAAATCATTTTAATTGTATAAGTGATACATAAGTTACTTTTTAAAAAAAAAATTAAAATTTTATTTATTTTATTTTATTTTTAGCTGAAGAAAATCCAGGAGAAGTTGCGTAAATGTCAGACTGATGTAGAGGCTACAAGAGAAAAATATGAAGCTTCCTTAAATGATCTAAACAGTTATAATGCCAAATACATAGAAGATATGAATGAGGTATTTAGTTAGATCAACTAACTAGTTTGGTTTCTGTTTGAAATTAAAAAAAAACCCTTTAGATGTGAAAAAAAAAAGATGGTATATTTTTTTTTCATTTGCTAATTTCTTGCATGAAGAAGTTAAAATTTAAGGTTCGTAAGTAGAAAGAAACCAAAAAATTTGATGTCATATAGTTCAACTAACTAGTTTGATTTTTGTTTGAAGTAAAACTAACCTGTATATTGACTTTCATGTGAAAAAATGGTAGTTTTTTCATTTGTTTATTTCTTTGAGGTTCTTCAGTAGGATGAAACCAAAAAATTGATGTCCCATATTAGCATATAGAACAAATCTACTTAAACATTAAATTATGGAATTAAAATATTGCTTTCTTTTGCATTGCATTAATCACCGTTTATTCTTGAGATTACTTTCAGTTACTGAGAGGTCAAAATTATATTATATTATGTATTATAAATGAGAAATTTTCTCTTTCTGTTTACTTTCATGTAAACTCACGGAACAAGGCATGAAAATAAAATAAGTGAAAATGATTTGCCATCATACTATTTATCATCTAATGATGTTAAAATGACTGTATCTGACTATCTTGTTGTGATAATTCTTACAAGAACAAACTGACATGAAAATTTCTCAAATAACAGTTATGTGAATCGGAAATTTTAGCAAATGTGTTACTATATTTTTGTGTTAAATCATGAAATTAACAAGACATGAAAATAAAATGATCACGGATATTTAAATTTTCATATGATTTTTACTTGCATTCAGATTGAGGGTCATTAAATAACACCCAAAAAAAAAAAAAAAAAAAAAAGAAAAAAAAAAAAGAAACAGGAATATAAAGAAATGCTGCTACTAATGAAAATTTACTGATGTAAAAATTTTTCTCATTTATAAGAGTTTCCTCCTCGGGCAAGTTTTGTCAGAATTAGTTTTGATGGTTAAGATGTGAAGACAAGATACACTCTTCCTCTTATTACTTTCGCCTTTTGGTTTAATTAATTTTGATGTTCTAAGAATTCCTCGCTGTGAATCAGTATAAAGAAACTTCAGATATATCACATTTTTTGTGTGAAATCAATATTTTTGAACCAACATTGCCTCTTAGTAATCATCTTAAGTGAGGTTATATGAAGAAGCAGAATTATAATATCTTTGTCTTTATTTCTGGTTAAACATAGGGCATTGTAATTTATTGCAACCTGTTAAAATTAGGTTGAATAGAAATCCTGTCCTAAATTAGATTATTTTATTTTTTGAAATAATGGTATTTTAACCACTTTCAAAAGAAAACTTGTCTAAAAATTTTTTTTTTTTTTTTTTTTTTTGATGTACTGATATTTTAACCAGTTCTAACAGAAAACTGGTTTAAAAAATCTTTTGGACGCATGGGTATTAATAAGTTTTAATCAGAAAGCCTGTTTTAATTTGCTATTTTTATTTGTGTAAATGAAAAAATCTGTTTAATCTGATCAGAATCCCCAGTCCAGGAAGTGCTTGATTATATAGTTATTTTTGCATTTGAACATGTAAATGCTAATAAAAAGAAGTTTTATGGAGAAACTCAAAATTCATTATATATTATTACTCAAAAAACAACAACTTTGTTTAATGACTTTATTACCATGGAAACATTTATTTGAAGTCATAGCTACTATTGTAGTAAATTCTACTGACATAGTTTTAAAGTTTTCATTATAAAGCTCTATGAAGTGACATTGATATATATCACTAATTTATCTTGATTTCATCTTTAAATGTCTGAGGCGATTCCAATTTTAGCAGGATTTAGCTCTAGGGAGAATATATATAAGACTGTGTATTTAAAAGTAATATTTATCTTGTCTTTAGATTTTATAAAGGGGCAACTAATTATAGAGCTGAAAGGAACACCAAATTTACCATGATCTTTAGTTAGTACGGTAGATTTTTTTCTGACTGTTAAGTGATTCATTGGATTAAAAAACATAAATGAAATGAAGAAAGATAGGATGCGTCTTTAAGTTGTGTTATTGCTATGTATCAAAATTATTCTTCCAGATGTTATATAAGCTTATTTGTGTATTAAAATTATATTTGTTGACCCCCATGTTCTCTTCTTGGAATGAATCTTTGAATACCAATTTCAGGCTTCCCGAAAGTTAAAAAAAAAAGAGTGTGAGACACTTGGTAAGACAAAACTAAAAAATCTGTTGGATAAAACAAAAGTCTGTTAAACCTGAAAAAAATAACAAAAACTTCATGTGCATAGTTATATTAAACCCTGTGAAAAAGTGCTGTACAGTCGATACGATAACGAGTCACAAATTGTTGGTCCAGGTGAAAATCTGTCAGTTTTGCACGTGTCCGACAGACCAATGGCTTTTTGGAAGTCTGCAATGTTTGTAAATCGAATATTCAAACATTCGTTTCAGCTCTAAAATATTGTTTAATTTTTTGGGCACTTTAATTAAAAGATAATTTTGTCTTGTTTCAGGTATTTTCAAAATGTCAGGAGTTTGAAAAAAGTAGGATTGATTTTTTTAAGAAGACAATGTATGAAATTCACCAATGTGTAGATCTATCTGTAGAACCAAGGTATATATAAAATAATGTCTTTTAATTTTTCAAATCTGATCAAGGAATTGATTTAGTCATGCTTCCATTTTTGATTGTAAGTGTAAACATGACCATTTAGTGTCAATCCATCTTTTGAGTCACAGAACTCTAAGCCTGTGACCAGTGTTTATTTCAATATCATTGACATAATGCAGTTTTGGGTATAACTTGCCTATAGATTGAATGTTTGTCCATTGTGATGATCATTCTTGTAACATTATTCAATAATTATTGAATTACTACAATCAAACATAGGCAATTGTTAAAAATCAGTTTATTTGTTATTATTGTTAAACATAAGTATTTGACATTTAAACTTGGTCTGGTGAAAAAATGATAGAGCTTGGGTTCTGCTAAAGGTCAAAGTTCAGACCTATAATGGTTAAACCTTACACAGAACTTGAATTAAAACAATGAGATTCAGATGAGATTCTAGATATTTGGGTCATTTATGCTTTTTGTTTTGAACTGTTAAAATAATATCTGTTTATGATATATCTTTTGTAGATTTTCGAGTATTTTCACAACACTTCATAACACTATAGGGCAAATAGAACCAGATCATGACTTACGCTGGTGGTCACATAACCATGGTGCTGATATGGCTATGAACTGGCCTATGTTTGAGGTTTGTATAACTCTGTAAGACCAGGCCCCGGTTCCACAATCATTCCTTAACTGAAATTTCCCTTAACTTAATTCTGTCAAATTTGAAATATTGATAATTTGGTAAATATTGTTTAGTTATTTCAGAAATTAATGTGTCATATTGAAGATCACTTCAAGCTTGTTACATCTGGCCCCGGTTTCACAATCATTCCTTAACTAAGATTTTCCTTAACTTAAATTTAGCAAATTTTCACTGTCTCCCTTTTAATTACAAGTAAACTTTTTTTATAAAACTAAATGCAAATGTTATAAGCTTGAATCGATCTTCAAAATGACATCTTTAATTACCAAATATCTCAATAATTAACAAAATTATAGGGATTACAAATTTGTCAGATTTAAGTTAAGGAAAATCTTAGTTAAGGGACGATTGTGAAACTGGGGCCTGCATTTAGTTTTATCTCAAATGTTTTATTTGTAATTCAAAAAGACATTGTCAAAATAATTCAAAAAGATATTGTCAAAATTTGCTAAATTTAAGTTAAGGAAAATCTTAGTTAAGAAATGGTTGTGAAACTGGGTGCAGCTGTATAAACATTCCGATACTGGCACTGTCTAACATACATGCACCTAGATATTTAATTTCTCATTCTTGTGCCACCACACAATTTTTGAAAGTCTTGGTTGGTGTATTTTACAAACATATTATCTTTTGCTTCATCCTCACTGATGTTATTCATTTTTTAAGTCCCTTTCACTGACCTTGGTGGCAGAGTGAACAAAGTGCTAGCTCACAGATCACAGTGCCAAGAGAAAAAAAAGTTGTCAGTTCACTTGCCAAAACTTGATGGAATTCTCCGAACCAAAACTTGATGGTTTTCTCCGAACACTTTAGTCTCCTCCACTATTAAATAACTGACCACCTCATTACAAGTGAAATTTTTTTTATGGATAGCTAATCTCTGCATTGTTAATGTGAAAGGTTTAATTTGAATATAAATTCCTGGCAAAAATTCTGAATTCTGAATTTATAATAATGTGGAAGTTTTGTTATGAATAATTAAAAGAGGGAACTTGAAAAATGCATCTATTAAACAAAATTTTTATACAAGACTAATAGACACACGTCTGATTATTGTCAGTTAATCATTGTGGGTCTGATGCCATTATAGGTTTAAAACTTCTGTTAATTAATTAACAAAATTTTCATACATTTATTTTTCTTCAACAGGAATATTCTCCAGATCTGCAAAACATTACCAAGAAAGAGAAGAAATCATCACAACTAGGCAGTGATGGAATCACAATAACCAGTATACGACACAAACCTGAACACATGCCACACGATTATAACGGACAGCAATCACGATCATCAAGAACTTCCCAGGATTCAAACCCCCCACCAGCCAATGTCAATAATCACCAAGCACCTCAGGTCTCCAGGTATGCATTTAAAAGACCAGTAAGATATACAAAGTATCTCGTTTTATTTAGAAACTTAACTTTTCACCAATTTAGATCTTTTTTATAAGGGAGACAAACTGTATAGTAGATTCGCTATTATTAAAAATCACATAAGCAGAGTTGACATTTGTATAGAGTGTATATATATAGACTCATAATAATGACATTGTAGTTCAAAATTTTCAACGAACTAGTTTCCTCTTCCAATGGTCTTAATTCCCCACCTAGTATACTGTTAAAATGGTCTTAAAAACCTACCTAGTTCACTCTCTAATTGGTTCTAAATTCTCAACCTATCCAAATGATTTTAAAATCTACATCTTGTTCATTCACCAAATGTTGTTGAATTCCCATTATATTACAATTGTAGTGGTTTTAAAAACCCACCTCATTCACTCTCTAGATGGTTTTAAAATAGTTTACTGTGCAAATGGTCTCATATTCTTTACAGTATAATTTCAAAATGGTCCAGAAGACCCACTTAGTTCACTTTCCGAATTTTTTTAAATTCCAAACCTATTATTTTATCCAAAGTATTAAATTTCCCTCCATGTTCACACTCCAAATTATCTTAAATTCCCTACTTAGTATGTCGTCCAAATTATTTGCCTTCTAAATTGTTTGAATTTCCCGATCAAAATGAAATTCATTATCCAAGCACTCTTAAATTTCCCACCTAGATCACAATCCAAATGGATTTAAACTCCCTTAAAGCTTATTTGAACATGGACCATCATATTTATTCTTGATAACCAGTTCTTTCTTCATAGTTTTTTATTCACAAACCTATTTTACTATCAAAATAGATTTAGATCGTCCATATAGTTTTGAAATTCCACACCTAATTTACCATTCAAACAGTCTTAATCTTTTTCTCCAAATAGTTAAATTCCCAAACAACATGTATTTTACTCTCAAAATTTTCCACTCCTATGTCCTCTAAATATTATAAATCCCGACCTAGTTCATTCTCCAAAAGTTTATTCCCCACCTACTTTACACTCCAAATGGTTTTGAATTCTCCCCCTAGTTCGAATTCCAAATGGTGTTAAATCCCCATCTAGCTTTACTCCTAGAGTTTTTCAGTTCCCAAGCTAGTTCACTCTCCAAATGGTTTTGAATTTTAGGATGTTGTATTCAGGTTGTGTTTTTGAAATTTCCCAGGCAAAAATCATATGATGAAACGTTGAATCCTTTTGGTTGTGAAGATGAGGAAGATGATGCTGAAGATCAGAAAGAAACTACTCCGAGTGCCAGTCAGCCAGAGACATCGTAATGACGTTACATCTGGTTTTATAAATGGCTGTTTCTGTTAACACATGGCTGCTTTATATTTTGTCTGCCATGGCATGATATTAAGATAAAATTAGCGCTGACCTCCTTGTTCTTACACTTTAGATTGAAATGAAATCTCCAATTAGCATTTGCATCTTTCTAGTACATGTATCTGGGTCCTTAGTAAACTGATCTCCTGGTCCGATTTTTTGAATGATGATGTCTTAGATCGCCTGTATATACTTTTTACTAATACATTTCTCTAATATCATGCATACATCAACTTTCTATAACATAAATGACTATCTAATACTCACATGAATGCTGAAATAACTTTTAAAAATTTTCCCATAGTGATATGTTTTGTATGGTATTTAATAATCATATAAATCCGCCTTATTTCAACATATAACTAACCTTTATCCACTAATTAATGTATATGTTTTGTAGCTGCAATAATGTTTGAGCATTAGTTTCAGGTATAAGTGAGATGGAATATTACAGATTATAACTCTTATTGGTTCTGTTTTTAATTTTAGATTTAATTGTTATGATGTATACTGTAAAATCACAAATATTCGTGGGGGATTAAATTACATTTTTTTGTGGGTTACTGAAATCCACGAAATTAAATGTCATCGAAAAACTTTTAATTACCATTGCCCTCAATGGGATTTATTTTCACTAAAATTCAATTCCATGAAAATTTCTACCTAAAGATTTTTTTTAAAGGCAAAACAACGAAATTTCATCCCAACGAATATTATTGATTCTACAGTATGTGACCTTTGGTACCTTAGAACAGACATCTTTTGATTTTACAAATACTTAATATGCATAACAATTAATTAGCATGGGATTTCTGCTGCATCATCCATAGTTAAGGTGTCAGTACAATGTGTCTTGAAAATTTTTGTTCATCCTTACTTCCTACCAACAATAAGAGGGTGTATATGCATGTATAAAATGAAATACCGGTATACACTTTTTATACATTGTAAAATATTATTATATTTTACAGTTGAACCTGTCAAAAGAGAACCCAAAATAAGCTTAAAATTTTGTACTGATAGAACAATTTCATTCAAACAGACCATTACATTGTTAATGAACTGAAAATTGGTCTTATTTTGAAAAAAAAAAATTATTAAAATGAAATAAGAATGTAACAAGTTTTGTTTAAATAGGTACTTTGATGAATTTATTTGGTGCCTTTATTTGAAATTGATTCAAAGTTATTTCACTCTCGAAATAGACATGTAAATTTTGGGACATCGTGTACATGAAGATGAAATTTTATCAGAATCGGTAAGCATTTAGGCATTTGTAACTACATTGCATTTCTATATGTTTAGTCACATACTTTTTAAAATTCTGGTTAAGTACTGTTATAAGTTTATTTTTTCTCCATTGAATATCATTCTAATTTTTTTTTTAAAAAAAAACTTGTTAAATGAATAATTGTTTTCCATGGATAAAAATTTCATAGAAGAAGCTGTGATTTATTCTTTCATTGTCTCTACCCCATATGGTTACTATGGGTACAAATAATTTTATTTTTGTATCTGCCATCAATCAATTTAAGAGTTTTATTAAACATGTATAATGATGGAAACAAAATTTTTGATTTTGTGAATCTTAATTGTAGACATTAATTTTTGATTGTAATATGACAATGTTTTCCATTTCATTATTCCAGAAAATAATCATTCAGAAGGCCTAACTGCTAACCAGGCTTATTGTACATGTATATGACTTCATTCAGTTCCTTACTTTATAAATAGAAAAATTCACAGACAGTTTAAGTTTCCATGGTTTTGTTATCAACGTCTCCTTTGTATAAACAGTTTCAGCATCAAGAGCAATTTATGTCAAGCCTGGCATTGCTATAAGGCGCGACTTAGGTGTTACTTTTCCAGTGTCGACGGCAGTGGCGGCGTGTCAAAATGTGAAAGTTAATGCTAAAAAGAATTATTTTCTACTTGATCAAAAACTAACCAGGAGAGACATATAAATTTGTGGAATTCTTGTTATAAACTTAAGATTATAGTATCTGTTACGGATAAAACAAGTGAAAATTAGGGTAAATTTTATGTTTTGATCAGTAACCATAGAAACAGTGAATTATTTCTGTTTATACAGTATTTAATCCTTGACTCATACAAGAAACTCGATATGTTGCACTCATTCAGGCTTTGTAAATAAAATGGACATCTAAACTATTATATCATCATTAGTTGGATTTATTGTATTAAGTAGCATCAAACATTGTTTAAAAATGTTTTGAAAAATTGTCAAAATCATTGTTTTATATGTTACAGTACTATCAGTGTACCAGTGGAGAGTTCCAATCCATTTGCTGATGAGCCTGACCAGGTGGATGAAGATTCAACGAGCACGCCACGTGATGATGATGAAACACTTCCAGTAACTGTTAGAGCGTTATATGATTATGTGAAAACTGAAGATGATGAGCTTAGTTTTAAAGCAGGTTAGTGAATAATGTGGTTGTTAACACACACACACACACACACACACACACACATTAAATTTTTCTGTTTTGGGGCTTATATACTACAAAATCTACTGTAAACAAATTACAAATTATCCATGTGACCAAAGCCTCGGATAGGATTTATTTTCAGACAACAAACTTACATAAAATTTGCTGTCAAAAAGACCATGATATATTCACCTATTGATATAATCACCCATGAATATTTGAAATTCTACAATGGAAGACCTTTTTCTGTCATTCTGTGTACATGATTAAAAAAAAAATCATTAAAAGTATCAAATCATCTAATTCTTGTACCTTACCAACAAGATGGTAAAAACAGGTATGGAATTGTATGAAAATCATGTTTCAAACCAGGTATGATAATAATGGACTGGGCACTTCAGTGGAAAAATGTGAAAGTTGTTCTCACAATTGAGTTCTGCATGGTAATAGAATGGCATAATGTTGTTTTAACACCCCAGTCAAGAATTCACTTATATTTAGGCAATGAGTTCAAGTATGCTGGAGAAAACTGAAGTCGCTAATGAAAACTGAAAAGCTGAGAGAGTCAAACTGACAAACATTTATTGTAGGATTCTACTGAGTGATATTTGAACCCAGATATTGAGATCCATAGTCTACACATTGAACAAGAGTAGAACTAGACAATATGATTTGATTCCTAAGTTCTGTTATGTCACACTGCAATACAAACACAAGGTAAATGCACGTGCTCGTTTTTCATGTTATACTCAAATAAACTACGCAACCATAGCACACTAAAAGTGAATGGCGTGACATATGACTCATAAATATCAATCTAGAACTGAAGGAAGTGGGACATGATTTCTAAATAGGGGTCAAATCAGGCATATAGGTAGCATTTCAACCAGAGTGCAAATTTCCTAGATCTGTACAACCCTGTAGTGTTTGCAATTCTAGTAAAGAATTACATTTTTATGTAGGCACTTTTTCCTTTGATAACCAATAAACAGATCGCATGGCACAAAATATAGGAGTTTTTTTTTTTTTTTGCTTGCCGTGTAATAGGTTTGAACTGATTGTTCAAAGTAGTTTGCAAGTCAGTGTCATCAAACAATTTTTTTATGATTTGAAGATGATTGGTGTCGTATAAGTGTTGAAGTACGATAGTTAGTGCATGATCCAGAGGTAAAACTGTTTTTTTATCTTGCCCGTCTAAATGCAAAATTTACATGTCATAAAACCAGTTTCGTTATCAAATGACAACCAAGACTTAAAAAAAACTATCATCATTCAAACAGATATGTTTCACATCAGATTAGGAGTCGGACGGTTTTGTATAATTTTTCATAGGATTATGTATTTCAACAGACGAAGAGATGGGTTCTTCACCAGGCTTTTAATATTAATAATAAAATGCGCTTCATGTTCCCGTGAATCAAGTAAATAAAATAATTCATTGACTGGTCATAAGAAAGAGCTCTGGAAGAGCTAATTTGTCGGTGTTTAAAAGCAGATTTATTAGGGGTTTTCAGAAACTTTCGTAAACACCAACCAAGTTTTAGCATATTCAAAACAGAAACCGATTAGCCACAATTAATTATGGAGGCTAATTCCTTTAATCCAATTAGAGTGTTTATTCATTTATCAACTTCCAACAGTGTTTAAAGGACGCGGTTCAGTGATCGACGATGTAAACAAACAGCTACTATAGGCTTACTATACAGAAATGAGGTGCGTTCAGCCGTGAAATACACAACAGTTTGACACAGAAAAGTTAATATTAACATTCGCCAACTACATTTTATTTTCGCCAGTTTTATTTTGAATTCGCCACACACTTTCGCCAATTTTAATTTCATTTCGCCAGATTCAAATATTTTTCGCAATTGGCGCCACTGGCGATCGACAGCGCGAGCCCTGCTCCTTCTATTCCATTGGCTAAAATTGTTTGTTGATAATAGTTACAACACGGAGGCAATTTTTTCAATTATAAAAAATCAAGAAAAAATAAAACAAAACATTGTTTTATGTTTCAGATTAGGTGTTTTGAGTTAAATTATACGTGCACTATGAAGTGTGCACACCATTTTTTTCATGTTATGGCTCAATAACCTTAAATATCTTATGACTTCTGTATTTTGAAGGTGATGTATTTATGAAGTTAACAGAAGAAGATGAGTTGGGATGGTGTAAAGGGAAGAAAGAAGGAGTTCTAGGTCTATATCCAGCTAATTATGTAGAACCTGTGTAAAACAAATTGATCTGACTTGATATTCCAGTCTGTGTATAAACAGTTAAAATGTTTGTTATACATCTCTCTGCTCCCATGAGTAAAAATACCAGCAAAATAAAATATCAACTCACTGGTCTGGCAAAGTTGGTAAAACTTTAACTTGTGAAATTTTCTGAAATAACAAAAAACTGGAAAAAAATGACGTATTCAGTGTAAATTAGTTGCATTTCTATTAGTTTGTCTAAAAAAAAAAACAGGATCAAAAATGCATGGGATTAAATGAAAACAGCATAATTTACAAAAATTGTTTAATGCAAAAAATTCCCAGGTATATGAATATATTTCCTTAAATATAGATATTTAAAAGTTTAATTCATATAAAACTTTATCATCAGATATTTTTGTTTACATTTAATTGACACAAAAATTCTGATTTAGCTTCTCAGAATTTAGTATGAATTAATGTAAAAGCTGCATTTTAAATGCAAGATTGCAGTTTTAGCAGAATCCTCATTGCTTACTGGAACATACAAGTGACATTTTGTATTTAAATGTTGTTTTAAGCATTGCTATATGATTGTCTGTTGTCATAGTTTAATTTACTTTAATGAAATTTATCAGCTGTCACTCATAAATTATTATGACCTTTGACCCTAAAGTTTCATTAGAAGCCTTAACCAATAGGGACATACGTAATCAATTGAACAACCCAAATATGGTAACAAATGTGATATTTATACATGTACATGTGCTTTTAAATGGTTGTGAGTATTTTATAAGTTTTTTTTTGGAGATATATGTAAAACTTTGCCTAACCCCTGTATATGATATATAGAAATTGCATCAACTTTGCCTAGCCCTGTAGATTGTGATGTTATTTCACTGGTATTTTATGAAGATTTGATGGGCTAATATGCAATGCAGAGCAAATGTTGGATAGTTTTGTGTACATCCCTAGGTCAGTCAGTCAGGTCAGTCCTATGTAAACAAGTTGTTATGTCACTGTTACCTGTTAATATTTGTAAACTCTAGTTAACAATTTGTGTAAGGCAACGTTATGGGTTTTATTCATAGTTAACATGGTTCAGTCTTTTTCATGTCAGGTTTATTGTAAGAAGCAACTTGGTAAGCCTTATTCGATCTGAGGTGTTTGCTTAGTTGACAGACCCCTTAACCTAGTCTTTACAGGATGCTCCCCATGATAAATTTTGAGCGATTAGGTTTGGATTTTAGTTAAATATGGAAGTCTTACATGAATTGTCAATATAAATTTTGCTAAATAAAAAAACAAAAGATTTTTAAACAGAGATGTTATCATTAACCATGCAGAATTTTAACTTGTGTCATTGAAAACTAAGGATAAGTTACTACATCCCCCTCCCTCCAAGTGATGGGGATAATAAGATACTGACAGTTTCCATGTTGGTGTTAAGGTAACATATACCATTGAAAAACTTAAAATCGATGAACATTCATCAGGTTGTTAATGCTAACATGCACCAAACTAAGGTCATATCTGTTGAGTTACATCTGGTTGTACCAAGGCACTAAGGTCAAAGGTAAAATCTCAAATCGGTTGACTTACATCTGGTTGTTAACTTGAGGTTATAAATTAGACGTTATCCTGTTAAGTTTATTTTTGATAGAATATGCAAGTGCTATATGCAACATTTTTGTATGACAATATTCAGTTATATGAATGTTACATTATATAACAGAAATATAGTGTGTTCTAAATCATCATATCAATATAACCATTATATATACTACACATAATTGTGTGTTCTGGATAAATTTTTCTTTTTTGTTATCAAGTTGGATGAAACTCACTGCGACTTTTCCTCGTTTTATGCGTAACTAATTTTTTGTCATTTAGATGGAGTTATTTTCACCAAAACTTAGTAACTCTGTCAGTGGCCAGTAAAAAACGTGTATTCAATTTTTTTTTTTTTCTTTTTTTTTTTTTTTTTTTTTTGTAAAAGCTTTGATCCTTTCTTCAGTAGGATAATGTAAATATATCATAATTTTTGATTAGAAGAGATATTTAAACAATTTGTTTTTATAAATAAACAGTTGACGGGTCCTTCTACTAGTTTCAAAAACTACCAACATTTCACTTATAAACAAGGTTTTGCACATAAATTCTAATTTTGTTTCATCTTTGTATTCAAGTATATCAGATATTAAAAGTTAATTGCCAGCCTGGCTAAAAGAGAGTCGGGTAACCTTTCGGTATTTATTGCTTCAAAGTGTAGTTTGTCTTTTATTCCGAGGATTGGCTTGGTGTACATAACAGCAGTATTTATTATTTCAGAAAGTGCTTAAAGAAAACACAAGTATTATGTGTCACGTGTGTAACAATGCTTTTAGATTTTTTCACATTTTCAAAATCCTGATGAAAACACTTTTTTCCCTGCTGCTGTTGTTATGCATTGTAAGAACATGCCTGCATTGGGTATGTAAATAGCATTGTTTGATGTAATGAAAGAAATGTTGTACTATATTAATGCTTTGTAAAATTTGAGGCTAAAATTATTTTTAATTATTTCAAGAAAATTTGATTGTGTATAAATTTTTACAAAACTTTTTTCGTTGATGATATTTGAAAATATTAGGCAAGGGAAGATAACTTTAGAAAAAAAAAATAAGAGAAGATAACTCTTGATATATCCCTTGGTCTTTAAAAAGAATGCTGCAGTTGTTATAAGTGTTGATGTTAATTTTTATATGTGACAAAATTATCATAAGCCGCATTTGTTTATTTAGTTTAGCTGTAATACTCATTATGAACTAGTTATATCTATGTATATGTGATTATAAATAAATATATCCAGTTGATTTCCCAAAAACCTTTTTCAAAACATCATGAAATCCAGTTCTGAATTAATTGTCTAAAATGAAGGTGACCGACCACAGCGGTGTATTTATAGAGGAACAATATCTAAAGATATTATATTTCCTAAACTACATACTGGTTCAACCAGATTTTTGTCTCAAAAAGGGTTGAGGAGATACTTTTAAATAAAAAATTTAAATGATAGCTACATTAGAATATAAAAAAATATTTGAGAAAAAGGTACATTAGAATATAAAAAAATATTTGAGAAAAAAAGTTTATTTCTCTGGTTTTTCTGTGAAATATTTTGTATAAATGTTAGTTAAATGTCGTTATTTGAAACATATTGTGTAAAAAGAAAAAGTAAAGAATGTGAAGTTAGATTGAAGAAAGTTGAGTCATTCCAGAAGAATTACGCCTAACAGCACCTGTACTAGAGTTTTATTTTTGTTATTAAAAGTGTTTAGTATATCCAAATGTGTATAGATTTACATTTATCTGTTATAAATTTACAGAGAGATATATATAAATAAAAAATACTTATACCATTTAAATTTATAACCCCTTTAAATAAATATATAAGTTACATATATATATATAATCATCTTGTTTGAAACTAATTTTTATTACATCTGTAAAAAAAAATTTCAATTCTTATGTCTTATTATAAAATGATTTAATATACAAGTTTGATGAAATTCCCCCAGTGTAAAATTTGGTCTCTATAATGAAATAATATGATTTCTTTTCAGTCTGTAAAATTGATTTCTTTTTTACTGGTAAAATTGATTTCTTTTCAGTCTGTAAAATTGATTTCTTTTCAGTCTGTGAAATTGATTCTTTCAGTCTGTATTTTCAGTCTGTGAAATTGATTTCTTTTCAGTCTGTAAAATTGATTTCTTTTCAGTCTGTAAAATTGATTTCTTTTCAGTCTGTGAAACCTTGAAGTATAATATCAATACACAATGTGATCTAATAAATGAGAGACTGTACTAAAACTATGAAAAAATGTCGTAATTAAATGTTTGATTTAAAACAAAAAAATTTTGGGAAAAAAAGCAGTTTGGACTATTTGAAATGTAGTTGATTATCAGTGAATCTCATATCCTATTTTGCAGTTGATTGGTGGCTGATAAACAGTTTGCTCATCTAATAAATGATGATTTTGGGAAATGTTGCAATATTCTTCTTTACATTGATATATTCATTATAACTTGCTAAAATTGAAACACCCTCCCCCATGCACACTCTCACCCTTTTGCATGCAAATTTGTGATCAATTTTAAAATGCTTCTTTGCACAGCATGTTGTGGTAAACTTTTGTTGTAAAGACTGACTTTTTCCCAAAAAAAAAAAAAAAAAAAAAAATTCCTTTCCCCTTCATTTGCATTTTTACTTTTTTTTGAAGACCAAGCTTTTGTTCACATAATTGTATGATACCTAGCACCCCTTAAATGTAATGGTTTGGTCTGCCTTTAATGTCTGGAACAGGTCATTTTTATGTGCTGAGAGATTACAGGCATACTGTCAAGAGTTGTAATGTCATATATATAGATTACATATTGTACAGTATTTCATATATCATGTGTGTTATATACATCATTTTAATTTCATTACAAGTAGTATTTGTATACTGTGTTTAGATATTTAACAATGATGCTTAGTTGTAAGATATAATAATATACAAGTGTTTCAAGTTCTTCCTTTCCATTCCCCACTTTTTTTCATGATTTATATTAAACTATTTTTTATACATGTTCCATTATCTAACATGCTTCCTTTTAACTTGTTTTTCTTCTTTAAAATTGTTTTATAATTTTTCACAGAAATTCTATAAGATTTATTTTGGTGAAATTCATTTTTCTTTCAGTTTAAAATTTTATGCCAAAAAATAAAATTAGATAAAAGTTATAGGGTTAATTTTTTTGAGGTAGGAATGTTTTCACACTTTGATATTTCAGAAGATTTTTGACACCAGTGTAGCTAGTTGTTATGAAGTCAATAGAAATGTAGAAAACAGTGTTTCTGTTGTGAAACATTCATCTAAAAATAAGAAAATTTAAAGAAGATTTTTTTTTAAGAAATGGACACACACTTATAAATTAAAATTTTTCTTTTAAATTTTAAGATGTAGAAGAAACCAAATGAATATTAAATAGATACACAAGATTAATCTGCTACCTCATATCTATAAAAGTTATCTGTAAAGAGCTGTTACATCATACCACAAAAACTGCTCTTATGTATTGGCGCATTGGAATTATTCGTTAGTAACCTTATAAAGGTTTTGTGTTAGTATTGAAAAAAGGCTCTTACAAAATTTTAGGGTGCTCCAATAATTGTGGTTAGTAATTTTATATGAAGTTTTATTAAGTACTGTCATGTCATGTCATGTCATGTTATAAATGTTGTTAGCCAGCCAGGTGCTGGTAGTGTTGAGTCAAACAGATGTTTAAATAGGATGTTATTTCATTTCAATGTTTCGTAAAAAATTGCGTAGGATTTAAGTGCAGGTTGCTTAAATTAATGTCTGATTTCTCTGTGGTCTTTGAATTGGTTTTGTGTTAATTTTTTTAGCCTGAAATAATATTGAAGCCTCCATATATTGTGATGGGCTACAAGCATCATTTGTTTAGGGGTGAAAAAGTTGGCTACCAATACAAAAGTTACTGCACCATTGGAGAACTTTATTTTTCACACCAGAAATATATATATATATATGAAACTAGATCAAGAGTAAGAACAGTGATATGGTTATAATGTATAGTAATAATGCCATCAGATTGAAATGACTATTGAGAAAAAAAAGTTTAAAAATATGTTGAGATAGTTTGGAAATATTCCATATTTTGGAAATATTTGATGAGAGTAGTCCCCCTTTGGATGTGAAATGATGTCATAGTACTGATTCCATCCAAGACAGAAGACTTGTTATAAAATCTTTATGGAGATGGCAGTATATGGATTAATGATTATGTCATATATTCACGAATATTATAGTGTTATTCATTTGATGTACATTTATTAGCTCACCCGGCCAAAATGTCCTGCAAGCTTATTTTTACATTTTACAGTATTGTAAAAGTATGTAATTTTTATTGACAAAATGTATTTGAAATCTTTTTATAAAGATGTATTTTGAAATTTTATTTCAAAAATAGTATATCTTGCTATGTAAAGTTTGCAATACAAAGTATTACCTCTCAGTCTCCTGTTATAAGCTTTTCTTTAGTATTGTCCGACTTTCCTTTAATCCAATCACAGCAGCCATGGCTGTACATAGCCGCCAGGAATAAAGGTGTGTTTAGGTCATAGAAACTGGATTATCAATGTTGTTGACATTGTCACTTCTGATGTTTAAATACAATGAACATCTTATCAATGTAAAAAAACCCCACTTATTATGATTTTTCATTAAATTTTGAAATGTTCTGTTAAATAGCCGATGTTCTTGTATGTATTGATAACATCGTCTTTTAACTTTTTTGTGGACATCCATGAATCCTTTAAAATTTATTTAAAAAATTATGAATTAGCTAATCTCATGTGATTTTAATCCAGTGTTTTTGTTTCTTGATTAATTTTGGATTTTTTTTAAAAATTTAAAAATAAACTACTGATATGTGTCATGATATAAAGTTTAAATGTCTTAATGAAAAATCAACTTTAAAAACCTTCTATGAAAAAAAATTCAGAGTTTGATGCATCAAGTGATAAGTTGGTTTGTTTTTTACTGACTGGCCTTTTGAATGGTTTTATACTGTACTTAATTGAGGATATAGATTTACAAATGTCAAATTTCTATGAAGTCACTGTTAATATGAACATTTGATGAAGAGTATACCAAGTTTTCTCATTAACAATATACAATGTGTACTGTACCCGAATCACACTTTAATTATTCCAATATTGTAACTTGCTACCTTGTACATGTATCTGATTTATCATTGATTTATTATATGCTAATTATAAATTTTCTTTTTCATTAATTTTAATTCCTGATTGTGTTGAATTTTATAAATGATATTTATTGAATATAGAATCTGAACTTTCGACAAATACGATTAGTGGTTAGTGACATTTAAGGTACAGGCCTGGCTAAAACTTTATTAAAACTGACAAAAAGGATTATCATTTTGCTAATATAAATCCTGGTTTTCAGGGGGCAAAATTGAGATGCAGAGTTAACTGGGGGAAAATATCTACCTTTGTAATACCTTTTTCGATAACAAGGGTTATTTTTTGGCAGGCCTGTACTTAACATCTATAAAACACACATTAACATCCAGGCAGTTTCTTCCTGCCAGGAATTACCATTACACAAAAAAAACCGGTATATATATTATATATAGTATACAGTATATAGATTATACACTAGAAATCTGTATGTACTAATGTTGAATTGTAAAAATACCATATTGGGAATATTGTTCAGTTATTTATTATTATTATTATTATTTAAGATGTATTCATTATATTATGGCAATAAAGAAAATTAAAAAAATATAGGCATTGTTGTATTTTGTGATTTTACCATGAGTGGAGTGATGTTGGAGGAACGGGTATCAGTAAAACTACTGACTTCTGATAATCCAACTGGCAAACTTTGTTACACTAGCATCTGCTTAAGGGGCATTTGATCCTAGGTGGAGATTGGTTGGTTGGTTCAACTTGTTTGAATGCTGTTCTACGTCTCATCAACAATTTTTAAGGCGAGATATATTTTTATTAATCATAAGGATGAATCTAAACACAAAATGTTGTGGTGCGTGATTTTGTGTAATTTTGATATGCTTTTAATAGCGATCATTAGTGTCGGTACACCCGGCTGCAGACCACCCGGTCTATTATACCTCACTCGGTCACCCCCTCCCCCTCAGGAAAATCGCAATGGTCGGTGTTAATACAAGAGAACAAAATATAGAACCATGTACTCGGCAATAGCTGAAGTAACCAAGAACATTAGACAACAAAATAAACCAATAAGACGTGTTTGTTTGTCTCCTCTGTTATTTATTTATTTATTATTTATTTATTTGTAAGGATCGGACTTCAGAGCCAGAGCAACACATGACGAAGGAAATAAGCAATTAATGTTTGAAATTATCTATAAATGTATCTACCAATGTCTGAACGAGTTGAGTAATGGTGTTTAACGTCCCAGTCAAGAATATTTCACTTATATCGAGACGTCGCCAGCTATAGGCGAAAGTGCAGAAATTTTGCCTGTGCGTTGCGCTGATGGCATTATACAACAGTGTTCTGTATCGTGCCATGCCTGCCTCGTTTATTTAAAGTTCCCATCCGAAAAAACCCCGACTTTCATTTCGTAATGCCGAGTGCTTGGCGAAAGAACAGTCACTACCCACTTTCAAGTCTTGGGTCAGACCCGGCCGGGGTTCGAACCCACGACCTTCCACTTACGGAGCGAGCACTCTACCAACTGAGCTACCGCAGTGGCCAATGTCTGAACGAATTGTCTGAATAAGAAACAATAATATATTGCTTTCCATTACTTCAACTTATTTAATCGGTGTCAGAATAGTGTGACTGGGGAGTTATATGTTGACTCTGCGGCGTACTGACTATGTGAGCCAGTAGATTAAAGACTCATTGAGAGCGCGAAATTGCACTACACTCTTTAAAACACGCTCGCACATTTCGTGCTTACACAAACTCGTTCATAGATTATTCCTTCGGGATTAATAAACTCGCTCTCGTCACGAATAGCTGAAAAATTGCTGTTACGACGTTAAACAACAACAACAACGAACCAACCAACCAAATTCATATCAACTTCAAATCTATTCTGTTGATTTTCTTTGAAGTATCATAGCTTTTAACCCCGTTTTTTTGCCTATCATGAACGGTTGTCATTACAAAATGATGTCAAACACAATATCAACATGTGTCTTTGACTATTGTTTGTGACACTCAATTGTTGAGAACCTGTGACTGTGACGTTTAAACTCTAACCCACGGCCTCTGTCTGTCAGTAATGATATAGGTGTTGTACTTAATATCATAACTAAAATATAACATTTTTATTCAAAAATGCCTAAACCAGATGTCTATGTTGTGGGGGATACAGATCACGTAACTAGACAATTTACTTGGAAAAAAGAATTTGGGTAAGTCCTGTAACTTTCATAGACTTTTTGTTTATTATCAAAAATATAACCGTTTGAAAAATGAGAGTTAGTTACATTGGTTATTTAATAACCATCACACAAAAAATCGGTGGGAACGGTGACATTTTGAGATATACAGCATACCTTTAAATTTTAGTAAAAATGAAATTAATTTTTTTTCAAAATAATTTTTTTTCCTAAACCGAATTTCGATAGACTAAAACAAATTAGTGACCTATAAAACAGGATAAAACTCCAAATACTTAGTTATATAGAGTAAAACAGATAAAACATAAACTCTCTCTCTCTCTCTCTCTCTCTCTCTCTCTCTCTCTCTCTCTCTCTCTCTCTCTCTCTCTCTCTGTGTTTGTGTGTTTCGTTATGTCTATCATCACTCTACTAAACCCATCAACACCCAACCAAGTTAAAATTGTAAGTTAGTTTTGACTTGTATTTCATTAAAGAAAATATCACAGTTATGAAACTGTTATATGTTTGTATGTATATATAATTGTTTTGTGGTCACAGATTCAGTTGAATCTAAGGACCTAATAAATAAATAAACTTAATTGCTTTCTTTCTCTTTATTTAAAATAATTTTATTTTTCATATCAATGAAATAACTTCTAGAAAATCTTTCGATTTGAATTTGTAAAACGCTACATATCCAGACCTGAATTTGTGGGCAAATTCAACCACCGTAGTATTTGTAATAAAGTTATTAAAGTTTTAATAAAAATATTTCACAAACAAGATATTATTGTTATAAATTCACAGATTACATCTTTTTAACTCATTTTACAATAAGTGTTGACTGTTATCATCCTGCCATTGACATTTATTTCCCATAATACCGAACTGAGCATTGTCGATATCACCCCGTCAATATCTTATCAGCGTTGCGCAACGATGATCGATTTCAATTGTTTTACGGTCATTTTGATTGGCTATAAAAAGATCACCGCTGCGCAACGGTGGTTTTGTTTTCAGCTGTTTGTTACAGTTCTGCCGATTGGTCACAAAGGGTATTTAACATGTTTTCAATAATACATTATTAATACTTGCTTTACAGAATCAGTGAACGAATGTACTTTATTTGAAAATAGCAACTGTAAAAACTCTATTGTTTTTCACGAACATTGTAACACAATCTGAAGAAAAATGGTCGATTCTACTTTTTCAACAGGGGTTTTTCTATATTTTTGAAAAAATTTAGTCATTTCAACAATTTGAAAACCATATTAAGAGTAGAATTAGATTTTTTTATTAAGAAAAAGGTCTAAAATTGATTTAAGTTTTTAAAAAATATGCACTTTTAACAATAGTAATTATTGTTGCCAAGATGTTTCCCACCCTTCCACCACTTTAAAAATGGAATAATGCAGATTAAAGAATTAGTTTCCTTCTTAGGGATTGGCGCTAAGTAAATCTTAATTCACTTAATCCAATAATTTTAGTATCAATTTCAAGTATTTTAATTGATTTAAAGTTCTTTTAACAATCGAAAAAAGAGACGTACATTTATTTCAAAATGTCGTATTCTCCTGATATTGAGGGCTTTAACAGTCAGACAATTTTGGATCGATATCGCCCCACCAGCCGGGGAAGCAAGTAAGTAAAATACGTTTTATTAGTTAGTATAGCTTTTAATGTTATACAGCGATGATTGCTTATAACGACCAAATATCTTAACAAGGGGGTGGAATAATGTTGTTTTATGCCCCGTGATATTCACCGAAATCGAAAAAGTCATTTTGGGAATGGCGAGAAAATCGGGAGTATCCAAGCGAAGTAAAAACCAACGACTTCCGGAAAGCTAACCACTAAAATTCAATAATATGCCACATAAAGGGGCTCAGAATATCACAAAAACAAACTTTTAAATATCTAACTGAAAAGTTCTTGTTTCAATTATTTAGGATTTTTGGGGGTTTCACCAAAAATTTCAACCATGAAAGTCGATTTGTTAAAAAGATACAGCAAATCAAAAATGACTACCCACTTTTCATTTAGTAGCACATGGATACATCCGTAACTGTGTTTGTATTCATTTTAAATGTCGTTTTTTCTTACTCATGCGGACTAATGTGTTTTTTAATTAGCTGGACACTAGTAAGAGATAAGTTTACAAGTTCAACAGGCAAACTGATGAACTTTTTTTTTTTTTTTTTTTTTTTTTTTTTTTTTTTTTTTTTTTTTTTTTTGGGGGGGGGGGTTAAACACCGCGGAATTTACGAATCGCATATTACATGTTTTGGAGATCCTTTAATATGATTTAAACTATTTTAATTCGATGAATTGAACCACGACTTTCAGATAATGTACTGCATGTACTTAAAGGAATTGTATCGTAAATCAATTTAATATTTTCATTTAACATTTTCTCACAAAATCAAAAATCATCAAAACAGTATTTCAGTACATCACGTCACTTTAAACATATGAGATATTTTTGCATCCTGTATGATAAAAGAAGCCTTGAAGAAGCCTTTAATTAGTTTCATTTCTGTTTACAAGTCTAATTGTTTTCTAAAGCACGTATTCAAAATCTATAAAGTCGAACAAGTTATTACTTTAAAGCCGCATCAGAATTATTGCAGCTAGTAAATGTTGAAAGATACAGTAGTTTAAAAAATACTGCCAATTTATTGAAAACTATATTAGTTTAAAATTAAAAAAATACATATATTGGGAAACTTTCACAAAACAAGTCTTGTATAAAATACGGGAGAGTTGAGTTGAGTAATGGTGTTTAACGTTCCAGTCAAGAATATTTCACTTATATCGAGACATCGCCAGCTATAGGCGAAAGTGCCTGTGCGTTGCGCTGATGGCATTATACAACGGGACCTCGTTTAATTTAAGTTCCCCTCCGAAAGAACCGTGACTTTCATTTCGTAACGCCGAGTGCTTGGCGAAAGAACAGTCACTACCCACTTTCAAGTCTTGGCTCAGACCCGGTCGGGGTTCGAACCCACGACCTCCCACTTACGGAGCTAGCACTCTACCAAGTAAAACACAGGAGAATATATGATGAAAAGACAATAATTGTCATGTGCTACTTTTAAATATTATTATTTTATGAAAATTGAAAAGTAGCACATGACAGAACTATTGAGGCGAGTTGTCTTTCTTGGATCATGTAGTGAGGAGATTTAAAATATGAAAGGTTCCCTCTTAAATCCTAATTTATAATTTATATTATTTATTTATTTTATGTTTAATATTTATATTTCTATTTTAAACATTGATTTTACTCTCGAAAAACGACACGACACTTTTAAAGTACAAATTAAAATATTTACATGCCAATATAAAAATCTTAAGTTTTATAAATTTATGTGCCTGTAATGTGAGAGGCCAAGCCGTTTGACCTAGGGACTTGAAATGTAACCACTGAATTGGGATTTATTTTTTCTTCTATCTCTGATAGGTTTCAAGAGAAAATAGCAAACCAATTCTCAAAAGCAATGGTCATATCAGTTACGACTTTAACTCTTGGCGTGAACTTTTGATATATGTTCTGAAGTAATTAATCCATATCTGATTATAAACAGGTTTATATATCTACATCGTTATGTATAACGCAGTGGATTACGATTATACGTGGATTAAAGATTAAAGTCACTAATCATACGGTCAAATAAACACATTTATACACTGGTAATCTGAAAATCACGAATGATCAGATTTTGTGAAAATACAAACGTTGATTCCTGCTAATATACTTATGTTCATTCCTATTTAAATACGGATGTTTATTTCTGTTGAAAAACAAATGTTCATTCCTGCATATTTTTAAACTGAAATACTAATGTTCATTTCTGTTCTTTTTATAATAAAATACGACTTTTCATTCTTTTTGAAATACAAATGATCATTCCTGCTAAAATTTCATACTGAAAAAGGAATGTTCATTTCTGTCACTTTTTTATGCTGAATTAGATGTTCATTTCTTTTGATTTCCAAATCTCATCTTCATTTCTTCTATTATTTCATTCTGTTAATACAAATGTTCATTTGTGTTGAAATGTAAATGTTCATTCCTGCTCTATTTAATGCTGAAGTACAAATGTTCATTCCTTCTTTTATTTCATACTTAAAATACGAATATTCACACTTGTTGAAATACAGTTGTTTATTCCTTCAGGATTTTTTACTTAAAATACGAATCTCCATACTTGTTGAAATACAGTTGTTCATTCCTGCAAGATTTTATACTGAAAATACGAATGTTAAACCTGTTGAAATATAAATGTTCAATATTGCTACTTTTTCACACTTGAAATACAAATGTATACATTCTTGGTACGGTTTCATTCTAAAAATACGAATATTCATCTCTACTAAAGTACAAATTGTCATGCTGCTTATTAATGCTGAAAACACAAATGTTTATTTCTGCTTAAGTTTCAAATGTTTGCCTAAGCACACAGTAATCCAGAAAATGCCAAATTCAGGTGTAGGTTAAAGGTCAAGGTTTAGGAGTGATGTTGGTTAAGATGGAGGTATTTGTTTCTTTAATTTGCATCAATTCGTGTTTCATTTGACAACAGTTTTATGTTCTTGGTTGCATTGGCAAATACATGCTATTAAGTACTTGTTAATAACAAGTACATGCTATAAAGTACTTGTTAATGACAAGTACATGTTAATGGCAAGTACATGTTGTTGTTAATGGCAAGTACACGTTATTAAGTACTTGTTAATGGCAAGTACATGTTATTAATTAAGTGCTTGTTAATGGCAAGTGCATGTTATTAATTAAGTACTTGTTAATGGCAAGTTCACGTTATTAAGTACTTGTTAATGGCAAGTACATGTTATTAATTAAGTGCTTGTTAATGGCAAGTGCATGTTATTAATCAAGTGCTTGTTAATGGCAAGTACATGTTATCAATTAAGTGTTTGTTAATGGCAAGTAAATGTTATTAACTAAGTACTTGTTAATGGCAAGTACACGTTATTAAGTACTTGTAAATGGCAAGTACATGTTATTAAGTGCTTGTTAATGGCAAGTACATGTTATTAATTAAGTGCTTGTTAATGGCAAGTACATGTTATTAAGTGCTTGTTAATGGCAAGTACATTGATAACGTATTGGCAAGTACATGTTGTAGAGTAACTGTTAATGATTAGTACATGTTATTGAGTACACGTTAATAGAAAGTGTATGTTTTTAAAGACTGTTGATTGAGTACCTGTTAATGACAATTTCATGTTCTTCTTGACAATAACATATTATTGAGGAACTTTCAACGGAAATAACATGTGTATAAGTACCTGTTAATGACAAGTGCTTGTTATTGAGAATTCGTTTATAGTAAGTACATGTTATTGACTACCCGTTTATGGCAAGTACATGTTACGTTTTTAACTATCAACGATTTTTTGTTCACACTATGAATGGAGAAAAATGAAAGTTTAAGAATTATGTAATAACACTGTTTAAATTTAAAGTTTGAGTTTTTTACGCGCAATGTCATTTTTATTTAACGATTTCAAAACAGTCAAAAAACGTTGGAAAATAAACACGCCTAACAAAATGTACAAAATGTTTGCAAATTACGTAATTAATGGGTTTCAAATAAAATCGATTGATAAAATTGTTACATGAAATAATCATGACCCAGAAACCAACATGTCAACGCATTGAACACAATCTATAGACAATAAGATTTAATACTGATATTTCAAGGTATCCCGCGAGTCAGAAATATCCATATATTATAACCAAGAATGAAGAACACCAGCCTTTTGGTATCCGTTAACGCGATTCTGAATTTCTGAATGCTATGTTGCAATTTTGGAGTAAAAGTGACAAAAGAGTAAAATTTGTACACGTGTGTGTGTGTGTGTGTGTGTGTGTGTGTGTGTGTGTGTGTGTTGTATGACAATAAGGAAGGGTTGTTGAACCTTGACTCATATCGTAGAAGGTTGGATTTCACAATGCAGGTAAAATTAGCATTTGCCGAAAAATGCTTATTTTCAGTCCTTTGACTTTTTTTACTGAATGGGTATATGATTATATGCCTGATTCTTTTGTTCTTAAAGCTGCATTATGTTTTTAAATTTTCTGATTTTTTTTTTTTTTTTTTTTTTTTTTTTTTTATTTATTTATTTTCTAAAAATATATTTTTTTTAAAAAATAGATAACTTCTAATCACGATCCGTGAGATTCATTTTCTAAAATTTCATTCCTTTAAACTGTAAATAAACGGAATCCTCTTACCGGTTGGCCAATGTTTAACGATGATTATTATGAGCTTGGAGCATGCGCACGGATGTACGGAAAAACCCATGAATCGAAGGTGAAGCATGACAAATTGCATTAATTGTCCGTCATTTATATCCAGATGTATTTGAAATGGTGTTATGTATCCCTTACTAAGTCACAAATGACAAATTCAACGAATTTCTGTGTTTAATTTATCGTATTTCACCGTTTTAAAAGTTGTGTTTGAATGACCCGGTTTTTTCATGACGTAACCATGTTTTAATATTAGATCACACATGCTACATTATTGTTGTTTCTGTATTTGTTCGAGCTTTTATCGTTGAACCAAATGCAACATTGTTCATTAGGAACATCATTAATTAGATTAGCACCGTTTTAATTTTTTCTTTGGAAAACTTAATGCAGCTTTAACAATTTCTCTCATTAAAAATGTAATACTTGGTTCCATGATGAAACCTTTACTTACATTAAAATTTGCGGGAAAACTACTGCTACTTCGATCTACCAAAGATTTTATTTTGGAACATTGATCACGTGTTTCTTTATCGAAAATGGAGCAACGTCAACAAACACAGCAAAGTAGCATGATTTCTGACAACGGAAGCTGCGTCGTTCTTTGTCGTTGCTGTCGTTATCGCACGAGCACGTTTTCTTTCTGTTGAGGCTATTGTTTTCTTACATGTAGGACTTCTGCGCATGTTTCAAGCTGATGATTAACATATTATCGAGTTGTCCCAAGCTTTTAGGATTTCCATTTAACATGATGGGTTCATAAGAGAGAACTAAAGAAAATTAATTGCAGAGATCGTAATAACAACCAGTTTATTTAAAAAAAATTAGAAAAAGGGTATTTTTGAATACGTACAACAGCTAGGCGAGGCAATGGCAATTTACATTGAAAATTAGATTGTGATGTGAATATGACGGCGGTTCATGTCTAAATTGCCATGGTTCCTTCTAGATTCTTGTTTAAAAGCACATAATTTTTTCATCTGAAAGGTTTCGAAAAGTAACTCGGTGATATGAAACAGTCTAGACAATGTGAAAGTTAAATATTGTGGAACGTATACAGGGGCGTAGATAGGAAATCGCCAAAAGCGCTAGGGGTTCGGGGGCAGATTTAATAGTGCATTTCGGCGACACCTAAACCGGATATTCGCTAAGAATGTTTGAATAATCAGGTCTGCACAACCAAGGACAAAACATAATCTTATATTTATTCACTAAAATTTATATATTTTTATCCTTTTCCATTTTCATCGGGTTTCTGTTTTTAAAAAAATCTGATTTTTACAGAGACAGTTGCCTCGGTTGCCTCATAGTAACATACACCACTGGTATTTATCCAGATGGAACCATCGTAGTTTTTGACATGAACCGCGCCACTGATACATGAGTATCGCCGTGTAACAATCACGTGTTTTACCAAAGAGTTGTCTTGAGCGGTAGGAATTTTATTACGTATACCCCTTAGACAGTTTAACATAATGATAACTTATTCATGGATATTTAACACTTTAAATCTATTATTTATTCGCTATTGTGTATTGAGTTAACACAATATTATTGATTAAATGTTCGGTCTACCATTTACTATAAATGTTTTGATCGCGAAACGTTGTATAATGAAATACAAATGAATAAAATTATAACCAGTGGGATATATTCGGGGGTATCAAATTCTAAAATTCTAAAATATCATTTTGTGGTGTATTACAAAAGCTGATTATGAAATAAAATTAAACATTAAAATTTTTAATCTGGCAGTTCAATTCTGTAATCTACCGAAGAGCAATTCAAATATTTAATCTTAAGAAAGGTGTTACAGGTACAGTCTGCTGGTTGGATTAAACTCATTAGATCCCCATATATTATATTTTTGGTGTAATTTCAGGACCGCTTAAGTCAATCAAAACTTGGTGTGGATTAGTTTAAATGTATTGGGTATCTAGGTGATAGTGACAGCCTTGACAGGCTTTATTAATGAGAAGTAAAATGGTAGTATAGACGATACACTGAAACACGATCATGTTAAACGATATAGAATTTACCCCGTCCGTACCGGTAATACCCCGACCAGCGTCTGCTGGGGTGGGGCCGACACACTCGTTATGGCATAGTCAGACGCCTTTAGGTTTACAGCGACAAAAGTGAGTAAATATTAATTCAAATTTATAGTAAAATTATTTGTATCAAAATTTTTAAGATACATTGTAATACACTTTTTATAGTATAGATCAGAAAAATGCTTATTAAAATCCTAGGACACGTGTTTTATTCCTGGTCGAAGCATTTCAGCCGAACATAAGTACCGGTTGATGCTTTTTATTACAAAACATTTGACAGATTCATCGAATTCAAATATTTCAAACTCTGGGTCGGTTATTTTTCTGGTTACTGTTTGTACATGTAACACTGAAGTTGAAATATGAAAATTGCTTGTGACAATGTCACCACAATGAAAGGTTAGCTAATTTTGTGGTGCTGGGCTAGAATAATTGTTTATTATATATTTTTAGTAATAACTTTTAATAACGGTATTTGAAACACAGGGAGAGAGAGAGAGAGAGAGAGAGAGAGAGAGAGAGAGAGAGAGAGAGAGAGAGAGAGTTTCGATGTGTCTTGTTTATATATTTATTTTAAAATCAATTTTTATTTCGTTCGTTATTCATTATCTTAAACTAAATTGAAATTTCATGTTCATTTTAAGTTTTTTTTGGTTCAAAAATGAATACAACTATTAATATACCAAACATTTAGAATTTTCTTCATTGGAGAAGAAAGAAATTCAGTAAAATTTGTGACACACATAACTATAGTATATGTTTATAAAAAAGAGGGAAATATCTTATCAACATTTTTAAATTAAAATTTGTATATAGGTAATAAACATTAAAATCCTCCATAGTTAAGTTCAGTCTTCAATGGTTTATTGAGTTCATTTAATTAAATATTCAGAGACCAGACATAAATTATCGATCTACTTGAAATATATAAGTATATATACTTGTAATTTAAACCTGTTAAACTTATTGAAGTTTTTACCTGGTATAGCACAGTGATTAACTATATAATAAAATAAAATGTATTCAGGGTTAATTGTAGAATTGTAATGGAATAAAAAATATTAATTAATACAAACAACTTGTGATTGAATTTGGTAGAGGGGTATTTATGCCCAATTCTTATATCCAAACGGTCATTGAATTGGGTAGAGGGGTATTTATGCCCCATTCTTATATCCAAACGGTCAATTCGGGAATGATGGGGGAACCCGGGTTATGCGGACCTTCGGCAAGAGTTTTATACTATAACCTGCCTCAGCGCGGAATTCGATCAAAGCGATAGAATGTACTGTGAACCATAACATGGCGCTTTCGATCAAACGGTCACCCATGATCACCTGTTACAGGGCTTATGATTGGTATTGCCCAGACATGTATTGGCAAGCCACAAACAGTACGCCCTCGAAGTTTCGCCATATCATTTACCAACTGCTTAATATGAACAGAGAAATGAATATCAAGGTCACGGCACTTCATTGTGTGGATAAATTGCCGCATGTAAGAGTACACAAGATCCTGAATTTGAATCCCAGTCCACATTTTCTTTTCTTCCTGACACACCAATTTTTAAATCTTCCCAAATAGATTTAGACCTTTCTGCTTATTCTTTAAATTTATTCTTTCAGGACCACATATGGACACATGAACGAATGGCACAGAATGAAACAAGCAGGTGGAGTACCCGTGACGTTGTCTGATGGTAACTGGAACAATCCACAAGAAGTAAGTATCGATATAGTTTATCTATAACACAGACATTTCCGTCTTCTTCGGCTGTTATGTTGATATTTATTTATTTATTCTGTTATAGACAAATTTAGAACAAAGAAGCTTGAATGAAGCCTTATTGGACCCATAAATTAAAAATTGGCGCAAACGAAAGTAATTTTTACACTTTGTAGAATCATTTATTAACAAAACAAAAAAAAAAAAAAAAAAAAAAAAAAAAAAAAAAAAAAAAAAAAAAACATAAATTGTGAAAATATACAGTTTGTTCGAGATTTTTATATCAAGGTCAAGATAGTATCAGTGATATAAAATACGCAGATCCGTTAATTTGTTATCTTTACTGCATTGAAACATAATAGGAAACAAATGCCATAGATTTAATTAAGCTATATGTTTTTCATAGTTAGATATTGGTGCACTCTTTGGACTTCGATTTATCAAGACTTGATGCCATTAATTTCGGGGGCAAAAAAGGACCTTTATACATAATCTTTTCAATCATCTGTTATGAAGTAAATGGTGAATTGATTTTTTTTCTAATTTTGATATTTGTCAAATCAAGAATAATTAATGTTGTTATTTGATATTTATGATATCAATTCTCGAACATTTCATTCAGAAAATTAAAAAAATTTATAATATGACAACTGTGCAAATTAAAAAAATTATAAAGAAGTATAAGTTAAATAGACATTTTAGTTGTATTAGACCGTTATTAAGCCACGGTCGAATGATAAAATCTTTCAATCTTTATTGTTCTCTTTTACCATAGAGTCAGCAAGGGAGATAACTCGCTAAAGTGTTTCTGAGCTTCTTGTTAACCAATTGATACTCAGTTCGCGGAATGTCGCGAGAAAGTAGATTCTCAAATCCAAAGTCTTGTGACCCAGTTATATCATGCCCACGACCACCCGCTTCGAGGCGATCGCTTTACATATATTATATATCTGAGGCAGTTCCTTCCTATATATTTTATCCTTATATTGTCATACTTTTTAGGCAAGAGTTTCATCATCGATTCACAATGATTTACAGTTTGGGAAGGCATACGCAGATCTTACGTCACAAGTAGCATACAGATACCCAAATCCGGGAGTCCCAAGGTAAGTAGTAATGTATACACCCAAGTCCAATAATATATAGGTACAGTACGTAATACAGTGGAATACATATCTAAATCTTAATTCTTAGAAACAAGTAACTAGTAGGTCGATACCAAATCTATAGAAACGCCCTGGTACGTGATACACTCCCAGTTATCATTGAGATGTCAAAATCAAGGATTGATTGATTGATTTAATGGGGATTTACGTCCCAGTAAAGAATATTCCGCTTATATCAAGACATCACCAGCTATAGGTGGCGGTAGAGATTTTTTCCTATGCAGGGCCCTTAGGACAATGTGTAGGGATGGTTCTTTAACGTGCCACGCCTGCCGAGACACTGAGCATTGGTTTTTAAGGTCTCATCCGAAGGTCCCCGTGACTTTCATTTCTGAATGCCGAGTGCTTGGCAAGAGATCAGTCACTACGAATTTTCAAAGTCTTGGTCAGACCCGGCCGGGGTTCGAATTTTCGACTCCACTCAAAATCAATGCAATGAATTCCACACAGTACACAACAATCTCCGACGTCACTTATTACAGATTTGCTCATAATTCTGAAATTTATTGATACGATTTTATATGCTGAGAAACAGGTAAAAAGTACTAAAACACACACACTTATCTTTTCCTGTCCTTTTTTCTCTCTCTCTTGAGTATATATAACGGACCTCAACCTAATTGTAGCTTTACAATTTTCGCCTTCCTGTTATAAAATTGATAGTTTGGACTTATTTGAACAAAACATTTGTGGTCCATATTCCATACCCGATTTAACTTGAATAGATTTATTGGTTTGTTTTATCAAAAAAAAATTTATCAAGTTCATTTAACTTTAATCGAATTAATTTTGGAAAAACTAAAATTAAAAAATACAACATACAAAAATAAATAAATAAATGACATAATAAATAAATAAATAAATAAATAAATAAATTGCGCCCCCTTTGCCAATAATAAGACAGTTGAATTAGCGATGACGTCACGTAATTGTTTGGATTAGTTTCCCGTAATGCATCTCATTTTTGCAAATCGTTTGCGTGGCGACGAAACAAGTCGGGAATGAACGAACCAAAGCCTAATGTTTATTATGTGGGATTACCTGGGCTGAAACTACAGCGTCCTTTTAAAAGTAAACCAAGGTAGGCGGAATATTTTATTCAGCAATAATCGTAAACCTAGGGACAAATATCACATTTAATGAGGACTTTCTGTTGTTGGCTCAAACACGATAGTTTTTTTTTTGGAAAACAAACCGTTGTCATTAGGAGGTCTAGGGTTCGAGTATAGTTATTTTTCCTTTTTTGGTCATTGTTTTAATTGTTTTATTCCAGAGTACGACAGGGACGTATCGGTGGCAGCTGGCGGCACATAAAGGAGGTTTTAGGACACGGTGGCAGTAGAGTGGTGTATGTAGATGGTGAGTATAACTATTGTGATGAACGTCGTTCAAATACGGATTTGTAGTCAAGTAATGGTGTTTTATGCCTCGGTTAAGATTTTTGGGGGGAATATTGCGCGGGTCAGTTCAGATATGAAGGAGGTAACTGAGTGAGGTATCTGGAGAAAACCGTCTACCTTTGGGGAACTGAATTTTACAGTTAGGGTCTACCTGACTAGGATTTGTAGTCAAGTAATGGTGTTTTATGCCTCGGTTAAGATTTTGGGGGGGATATTGCGCGGGTCAGTTCAGATATGAAGGAGGTAACTGAGGTATCTGGAGAAAACCGTCTACCTTTGGGGAACTGAATTTTACAGTTAGGGTCTACCTGACTAGGATTCAAACCTAGCCGATGTAAGATCATTAAGCTGACACTAAGGACACTCGTCGGTCGATGTCTGTTATTTTTCAAAACATAAATGCAAAAACTCAAATCACAAACCATTTAAGTGAAAAGTGGAAAATATTTTCCAGATTACATGAAAAAGGGGCATAGTTTTAGAAACAATATGTTTGATGAAATGTGGCTCATTAGTTTCACAAATTTCGTGGGTAAAAGAAAAGGCTCGTGTTTACTTTGTTTACCGAAAATGATAAAAGAACAAATGCCTTTTAGAGAGGTGTCTTTTTCCTGAGTTGAGGTGGCATAAAAAAAGGAAATTTTAAACAACCGGTCTATGGGGTATCAAAAAATTGCTTGTATTTATTAAACTTGATTAAGGACTCTTATTTACTAAATTTATTGGAAATGGAATTGGTCAACCACTTTCTCACAGAAGAGGGACTATTTTCCCTTTTTTTCTATAGACAACAGCTTCTTAATTAGTCATAATTTTGTATATTTTTTAAATTTCAGTGTGAACTAGGCTGCCAGTTCCAGGAAAAATTATCTATTGAGCTTCACGAATATTTAAAATTTTTATTATTACATGTACTTATTAACTATTAATGATATTTTCGATGTAAGTGTATCAACCTGAGTCCAAAATTATTGATTGGATATCTTTCAAAAATAGTACTGATCTTGGCAACCTGTTTTATTTCACCAGTTACCATGACAACATTTTATACCTGGTATTTTAGGTTTAATCAGTATATATGACCAAGAAAATTTCAACCAGTCCCTACATGCACAGTCTCCCAGTAGACCACATATAAAGAAGAATATGTTTGGACCAGGGAGTAACAGAATTGGTGTAAAGTGGCCAGAGACACCCGGAGAAGGTGTGCAACGTAAGTTTAGGGTGATAGGTGAAGGGTGAACTAATGTCAATGGAAAAAGAAACTTGCAAGGTGGCTTATGTATGATCTCAAATTGAAGACCTCTTAGTAGGATGTCATGGGTTCTGGTTTCTGGAATGTCATAGGTTCTAGTCTAAAGAGTTTGTACAATGTTAATTGGGTGGAAAATGAACATTTTAGAGGCCCTTCCATATTAGGAATAATTGAAGGGTTGTGTTAGTTTCCACAAGAAGCAATATTTTCAAAACTCTTGTAATAATAATAATAAAATAAAGCACAAATATACCAGTCCATGTCCAAATCACAAACCCTCTGTATTTAAAAAATAAAATCAAATAACTAGCCAATTTAGTTACAAACCTGATTTTCCATCAAGGAAGTGAGGCTGGGTACTCCCGGATTAACTGTGTTTATTTTGTTCTGCCAGTCGTTATGTGAATTATTTTTTCTGTGGCATTATTGGTCCAAACTAAATACTTCAATATTTTTATTTGTAGTGTCAGATTTTTACATGGCAACCTTTGCCATGGAATCTTACAAAATGACAATATCTTTAATTTGATTTTTTCGGTATAGTAGCTGTACAAATGTCATTATAGTTTACAGGACTGTTAACCACCATAAAGAAATGCACATCTGTGCCCATAGACTTTAAAATAATGACCACAGCTGTCATTATCCTTTGTATCAGTTCAGCCATGAAGAATTTCTACTTTAATCCTTGATATTTTAACTAGTTACGAAATTCTTGTATCAAAGAAAAGATAATTTCATTTGTATATTATGCACTATTTTTTCGTGCGTATGGAGTTGTTGTCTCAGAGGAAGTAACTTATCATGTGATTCTGTCGTCTGCACTTACTTTTTGTTCGGCAATATGACTTTTTTCTGGTAAGCTAGGAATACTCGTTAATCCATGATTATTTACCAAACCTTATTTAACAACTTTTGAAATTCTTCGACAAGATTAAAACTTTCCAATTTGCGAAATCTAAAAAAGATAGATTATTGGAAAAGGTATTGAAGGCACTGCAAGGGAGATAATTCTGGGAATTTCTGATCACTATCGAATGTTATATATTTATTGCAGTTCCTGTCATTTACCAGCAACGTTAAATTCACTGATTTTTGGTATGAATTTTTGAAAAAAATGACATATCGTATATTTTTGTCAAAATTGTTAACACGAAGAATTTGGTGGCGGAATTAACCGAACTATGTCGAGTTTTACATTAAACGGTGTTTGAGTGTGTCGTATTGTAAGGGTGTCGGTTAACACCCCGTATTCTAATTTTTTATTTATTTATTTATTTTGCTAATTTATTTTAAAAAAAATAATGCAGTGCTAACCGTTTTAACATGTTATTTTTGGGAAAAGATATTATATAATGTTAACATTTGAATTAAGATAGTTCTTATAATGTTCAACTTTTAGTATACCTGTATTATGCATATTGTGGTGCAGTAAGAACGAACTTGTTCACCGGAGATATATCATGCCCACAACATAAATCTCATCACAATTTTATCCAAATATCTATCCCCTGGCCTAAACTTGGTCATTCAGATGATGCCTTATCAATCAACGCCCATGCCACAGTACCTTGGCAACCGATGCCCGGATCATGATACCATAGCAACCAATGCCTGTATCACAATATCTTGACAGGGATGCCCATATCCCGAAAACTTAGGAAACAATACCCGCATTCTTTACCTTAGCATATTTTGTCTTTATCACAATATCTTGTCATGGGATGCGTTTAATACGACAGAGTAGCAACTGATGTCCCTATTTCGATACCTTAGCAACCGAAGCCCCCATATTACGATACCGTGAAAAAAGGGAAGCAAAACAAATTTATAAAAAGAATGTAGCAAGAGTCAGTACATAGAAAAAAAAGCAAACTAATAAAAAAAAAATGCGTGTTATTATGTTTCTAGTTTGATTGAATTATCTCCCTTTAATCAGTACTTAGATTTTAGGTTTCGGGCTTTCTTACAGGCTTTTTGTCACACGCTGATAATTTAAAGAATGTTTGAAAGATTGATTAGGCCTATTACTAATAACACCAAACAAAAAACTTTCATTTCTCGGTTTTATTTGGAGATGTTCATCTAATCGGTTACTATGGAAACTTCAATCATGAAAATGAATCCTGTAGTAAACAACTAGACACCTTACAGCCTCAAACTAAGCAAAACTTTACCAGAAAATTGAAAGTAATTAGATGCATGACTTGAAACTTAAAATTAGTCAAAAAATTAGAAGTAGGACCAAGGTAACTCAATTCCGGATCCGGAAGTAAAAAGTTTCGTTATTAAACAGAATGGGATGCGATGGCATAAAGATAATTTTGACGGATCTTGTAATGAACGTAATTGTAAGTTGAACCTCTGCTGAAGATGCGGGCATATCCTCATGCGATCGTTAGGGTTTTTTTTTTTTTTTTTTTTTTTTTTTTGTTCACATCAGATCCAAAATATCCAGTAAGTAACCAACTAAGCTGACGAATCTTTGAATCTATTGACACCCGAACCCGGAAAGACACATTTTTAACAGAATAAATACCTTTTTTTTCAGTTCCAAACATTGCTGAAACAGTCCAATATAAGCATGTTGATCCAGATGTTGCCAGAAAACTGGGATTGCAAACATCGGATAAATATAAAGGATTTTATCGCTACAAGTGATAATATTATATATATAGTAATAATATTATAAATATTGTGATAATATGATAAATGTTGTGATAACCACTATCAGTATTATGTTATGATACTGCCTGACAATTGCTCACTAAATTGTATTTCAACATAAAATGTTATGATTTCAAATTAAAAATGTATTGAAAACACGTTTTTGGAGGAGATCAAATATGAATTAAAAAATAATAAAATGTTTTGTTAATAAAAACTTTTATTGTGGCATTAAGTCAACATTATATTTTATTTTGTTTTTTTTTATTGTTGAAATTAACTTTGTGATTTGTGCGAGGTGATTTTTGAAATCACATTTAAGTTTGAAAGTTGTTTCTGAAATATAATGCATCACACATCACACATCTTTCAACATTCAATAAGATACACAAAAACACAATGTTAAATGACAAAGAATGATACACTGACCTAAGTCGAAGTATTAATTGCGGGACTCTAAAGACTACCAGGGTCCTCGGTGGCCAAGTGGCCTAAAGCGCACTTACAAATGACGATGTGAGAAAAGTTGTTGGTTCGCTTTTCGAAGTTCGGTGGTTTTCTCTGGGCATTCCGGTTTCCTCCACCATCCGATAAATCCGTGAACCGAGCGCCTCGATATAAGTGAAAAATTCTCGACTCAGACGTTAAACGGTATAATTCACCACGCCTCACTCTAAAGACCACAATTTCATCATTTCGATAACGATCTTAATTCGAGATATACATGTTTATTATCAGTACTGTATCATTTTATAATAATGTCCGCCAAAAAATGGAAATATTTTTAATCTGAATCACAACACAGGGTACCACCCTATTATTATATCCGATGTCCGTATAATGTCGGGAGATTTATTATCTGTACCGCACAACAGGGTACCATTCTATTATGTCTGATGTCCGTCTAATGTCGGGAGATTTATTATCTGTACCGCACAACAGGGTATCATTCTATTATGTCTGATGTCCGTCTAATGTCGGGAGATTTATTATCTGTACCGCACCACAGGGTATCATTCTATTATGTCTGATGTCCGTCTTATGTCGGGAGATTTATTATCTGTACCGCACCACAGGGTATCATTCTATTATGTCTGATGTCCGTCTAATGTCGGGAGATTTATCATCGGTACCGCACCACATGGTACCATTCTATTATGTCCGACGTCCGTCTAATGTCGGGAGATTTATTTTCTGTACCGCACCACAGGGTACCATTCTATTATGTCTGATGCCCGTCTAATGTCGGGAGATTTATTATCTGTACCGCACCACAGGGTACCATTCTATCATGTCTGATGCCCGTCTAATGTCAGGAGATTTATTATCTGTACCGCACCACATGGTACCATTCTATCATGTCTGATGTCCGTCTCATGTCTGGAGATTTATTATCTGTACCGCACCACAGGGTACTATTCTTTTATGTCTGATGTCCGTCTAATGTCGGGAGATTTATTATCTGTACCGCACCACAGGGTACCATTCTATTATGTCTGACGTCCGTCTAATGTCGGGAGATTTATTATCTGTACCGCACCACAGGGTACCATTCTATTATGTCTGACGTCCGTCTAATGTCGGGAGATTTATTATCTGTACCGCACCACTGGGTACCATTCTATAATGTCGTATGTCCGTCTAATGTCGGGAGATTTATTATCTGTACCGCACCACAGAGTACCATTCTATTATGTCGTATGTCCGTCTAATGTCGGGAGATTTATCATCTGTACCGCACCACAGGGTACCATTCTATTATGTCTGATGTCCGTCTAATGTCGGGAGATTTATCATCTGTACCGCACCACTGGGTACCATTCTATTATGTCTGATGTCCGTCTAATGTCGGGAGATTTATCATCTGTACCGCACCACTGGGTACCATTCTATTATGTCTGACGTCCGTCTAATGTCGGGAGATTTATTATCTGTACCGCACCACAGGGTACCATTCTATTATGTCTGACGTCCGTCTAATGTCGGGAGATTTATTATCTGTACCGCACCACTGGGTACCATTCTATAATGTCGTATGTCCGTCTAATGTCGGGAGATTTATTATCTGTACCGCACCACAGAGTACCATTCTATTATGTCGTATGTCCGTCTAATGTCGGGAGATTTATCATATGTACCGCACCACAGGGTACCATTCTATTATGTCTGATGTCCGTCTAATGTCGGGAGATTTATCATCTGTACCGCACCACTGGGTACCATTCTATTATGTCTGATGTCCGTCTAATGTCGGGAGATTTACTATCTGTACCGCACCACTGGGTACCATTCTATTATGTCTGATGTCCGTCTAATGTCGGGAGTTTTATCATCTGTACCGCACTGTGGGTACCATTCTATTATGTCGTATGTCCGTCTAATGTCGGGAGATTTATCATCTGTTTCGCACCACAGGGTACCATTCTATTATGTCTGATGTCCGTCTAATGTCGGGAGATTTATCATCTGTACCGCACTGTGGGTACCATTCTATTATGTCTGATGTCCGTCTAATGTCGGGAGATTTATCATCTGTACCGCACCACTGGGTACCATTCTATTATGTCTGATGTCCGTCTAATGTCGGGAGATTTATTATCTGTACTGCACCACAGGGCACCATTCTATCATGTCTGATGTCCGTCTAATGTCGGGAGATTTATTATCTGTACCGCACCACATGGTACCATTCTATTATGTCTGATGTCCGTCTAATGTCGGGAGATTTATTATCTGTACCGCACCACAGGGTACCATTCTATCATTATATTCGATGTCCGTCTAATTTCGGGAGATTTATTATCTGTACCGCACCACATGGTACCATTCCATCATGTCTGATGTCCATCTAATGTCGGGAGATTTATTATCTGTACCGCACCACAGGGTACCATTCTGTTATGTCTGATGTCCGTCTTATGTCGGGAGATTTATTATCTGTACCGCATCACAGGGTACCATTCTATCATTATGTCCGATGTCCGTCGAAAGTTTTAAGTTTACCGAGACGCAGAATATTAATCAAGCATTATGGCAATCTCCGTTCAATTTCTTTTTCTTTATTTAACCTTTTTCTGCTGTTTTCGTGTAAAAAGCTCTTGTTTCTTGAGGTATGCCGAGAAAAGCTGTATGTTTATTCGATGCAACATTCATAAATAAATGAGTGAATGAATGAGTAAACAAACAAATAAATAAATTTATACACATTTTTTTCTATTTTAAACAGACACGACAATGTGTTTTGATAAGGAAAGACGCGACCTAAGAAAATTCATTTATGTAGAGCACAATCTGCTTTTTTTCTAAACAAAACTAACGTTACTCTTAATTTTTCATTCAGATCAGTTACTTTCTTACTCAAAATGAGACACAGAACTTTATTAAGATCAATATCTTTATGACCAAAATTAAGGCATAAAACGTCAGAAATTTGTGATAGTTGTCTAAATACAATCCGAGACCACTCGAAATTCTGTCTACTGTAAACATAGATTTTGATTTAGTAGTATCATCCCAGACAAAAAAGTAATATTCTAAATGGTACTAATAATAGGAATAAAGACTATCTGTCTAATAAAGACCGCGGAACATTTTAATGGCATTTCTGAAACTAGTAAAAGGTTACTGGTACCAGGTGTACGCACTCCATACAAACCGGCTTATCTCAAAGAAGCGTATCTATGGAGATAATTTTATCATGTAACATTATTATTTCTTCCACATAACAAGTAAATTAAGATGATTATATGAAAGTGTAATGATAACTTGTAATAACGGTTAATCTTATACAAACACCAGATGGAACTGAGTCCATAGAGAATGTTGTTGCTCATTTTTCATTGAAGATATCTATCGATCCAAACAAGATTCAAATGTTGACGTACAACAGGCTCTATACGATTGCGTTTTTCTAATATTAGTGCTTTATATGGTGCTTTGTCATCAAAATTTAAAATTTAAACAATATATAAAAAGTTAAACAAGTTTATGTGGTATTAAATAATGAATGATACCAAAGACAAGATACAACAAAACTTGCGAAACCACGGGGAAAGCATAGCACACGATACAACAAAACTGGCAAAAATACGAGGCAAGCATAGCACACGATAAAACAAACTAGAAAAACCACTGGACAAGCATAACACATGATACAACAAAACTGACGAACACATGCGACAAGCATAGCACACGATACAAAATATGGCGAAAACACGGGGCAAGCATAGCACACGATACAAAAAATGGCGAAACCACTAGGCAAGCATAGCACACGATAAAACAAATTAGCGAAACCACAGGATAGCACACAACAAAATTGACGAAAACACGGGACAAGCATAGTACGTGAGACAACAAAACTGGCGAAAACACGGGGCAAGCATAGCACACGATACAAAAATTGGCGAAAACAAAGGACAATCATAGCAGGCGATACAACAAAACTGGCGTAAACAAAGGACAAGCATAGCACGCGATACAACAAAACTGGCGAAACCACCCGACAAGCATAGCACACGATACAAAAATTGGCGAAAACAAAGGACAAGCATAGCACGCGATACAAAAATTGGCGAAAACAAAGGACAAGCATAGCATGCGATACAACAAAACTGGCGAAACCATCCGACAAGCATAGCACACGATACAAAAATTGGCGAAAACAAAGGACAAGCATAGCACACGATACAAGAAATCTGGCAAAAACACGGACAAGCATAGTACGCGATACAACAAAACTGGCGAAAACACGGGACAACCATATCTCATGATACAACAAAACTGACGTAACCATGGGACAGGCATAGAGCACGATACAACAAACTAGTTAAAATTCAAGGCTAGCATAGCACATGGTTCAACAAAACTGGCGAAAATACGGGACAAACATAGCACACGAAAAATCAAAACTGGCGAAACCACGGGACAAGCATAGCACATGCTATCGTTACACGGAACATCTTTGTGACCTCGTGTCATTTATTGCTAATAGCAAGAGTTCGTTAAAAGAAAAGGGATTATCTGTTTTTGGTACGGGTATGATTAGTTAGACACAGACATTAAATTTAATTTTTTAGCCTTGAATTTTACTGTTGTGATCCTCTGAAGCCTCAAATACACTTCTGATACTAAATATCTGAGTTTAACTGTTTAAATTCTAATTATGCCCATAGGGATTCTTTAATTAGAAGAAATAAAAAAATCGAACTGGAAATAGATTCAATTTTTGATCGTCTGCCAATGCATGCATCATCATATACCATTATCACAAGTTCTGATGATCTTGATGGAGGAACAACAGTTAAGAAGCTTTAAGAATGTTAAGTTTACAAATTCTTTAACCGATTTTCTTTTTAACAAATTAGGAAGCGTTTTACAAGAGGCAGTTATCATACTAATAAACATACTTTTTTAAAAGCCATGGGAAGATAGATACAACATTCATTCAGAAAATTGAAGGTAACATTATCATTCATGCCCTTGTAATATGTTTTCCACAAGAAAACAATCACTTTAACATCACAAATCATAAGAATAGCTACATTTATTTGAATGGCTTCTATAACAATTTTTGCTGACGAATATCCTTCACTCACATCAATGGCGTATCCATGGACATTGCTTAAAGACTGTAACTTAAACAACTAGTATACCAAGGAACAGTCAGAATTTATTTTATTTATCCGCTTGGGCAGATCATTATGTTTAAAAATTTTCAGTTTTTTGTCGAATGTTAGTGTTTTTCCAAATTTTTCCAGTATCCATGAAGCTGCCATCTCGATATAAATGCATTTATCTTGAGTCCCGTGACACTGCAGGCCAAAAACACCCCAAGCAGAGGACAATGTTTCTGTTTTGACCTTGGTTTCTGAATTTCATTCAACTAAGATTTCTCGAAACTTCTAGAAACTTAATATTGACACATTTTTAATCCGATTGCTTTTAGCTATTCAGGAATTTAAGATGTCATTAATTTCGAGTATCATTTTGGTTTATAGCATTTTTACTCCATTGTGTCATTAGCAGATATATTTGCTACAATTAAAATGGAAAAACGGTAATCGAGCTCAAGTTTTTCGACAACATAAGCTTATTTATTTCTGCTATTGTTGAGTGAGTGAGTAATGGTGTTTAACGTCCCAGTCAAGAATATTTCACTTATATCGAGACGTCGCCAGCTATAGGCGATTGTGCAGAAATTTTGCCTGTGCGTTGCGCTGATGGCAATATACAGCAGGGTTCTTTATCGTACCATGCCTGCCATGACACGGGGCCTCGTTTATTTTAAGTTCCCATCCGAAAGAACCGTGACTTTCATTTCGTAATGCCGAGTGCTTGGCAAAAGAACAGTCACTACCCACTTTCAAGTCTTGGGTAAGACTCTGCTATTGTTGAGAACATATAATACATTTGTATATTCAGTGTAATTCTTTACCGCTTTTCCTCTGATAACATTTGTACCATGTTTTGTCAAAAATGTCTATCCATAGTTCCAAAAAAGATTGCCAAAATTTGCCAAAATTTGCCAAAATTTGATTAAAATCTTAGTTGAAGGAAGATTGTAAAACTGGGGCCAGAAATAATAAAATAATCCTGTGCTTTGGCCTGATATATTTTATATGGACCGGAATGTTTGTGTTGTTGTGTTTGATTAAGAAAAATAATGTTAATTAACATTTAAAAATGAAATGATAAAAAGCTGAATATAAGTCAAAAGTAGAAAAGTCAATTTTTCTTTGAGTGCCTCCTGTAGTCATGAAGAGATTTGCACCGGAGTACATCAATAATAATTGATTTATAAAAAAAGGAAGAGGAAAATGTTTGCCAAAAGTCGTTCAGAATTTACGTAGCCAAAATAAATGAATAATAAATAAATAAATTAATTAATTAATCAATCAATCAATCAGAAACTCAAAAAAATGAATAAATTAAGGGTTTTTTTATTTTTTTGTTTATTTGTTTTTGTTTGTTTGTTTTTTCATATTTTTAGACTTTGTTTTAAAATGTTACTTAGCTGGATTTGGATTCATATAATTTTTGGAACTTTAGATTCATTAATTTTCAAATGTTACGTTTTTATCTATCTAACTTTAAGGTCCCTAGAGTCATTGATCAGGAATGATTTTCCGAAATGTGCACATATGGCACATCAAAATTTAACAGTTATTTGTGATATATATACATATACATATATATATATATATATATATATATATATATATATATATATATATATATATATATATATATATATATATATCCCTAACATTTGAATTGGAAATATATATCTTTCAGATAAATAACCTAACACCCAAGTCCTTTTGGTCACACCCATGAAATAAACAATTTCAAGTATAGATTACGCAACTCAGAATTCCAGTGGTCAAACATGTGTTTTGTAGTAAAGAATGTATGTTGTTTCACGCCAGTCTATAGCGCTTCTATTTTTAGACAAAAATTACAAGAAGTTCAATACCGAGAATATTCCATCAAATCTTTGAATTACGTAATTTCTCCTAAAATAAAATTTTATTAATGAATCTGCGTTTCTGTCTTTCTTGTTTGTTTTGAGTGATGATAAAAGATAGAGAAAGATGTGGGCTAAATATTTGGGATTCCGACCGATGTGTTGTATCTGAGACGGAGAAATTCTCTCCAGTGCGACTATAAAGTTATTCAGTAATTATATGAAGCAGTGTTCCATCTTCATCAATCTATCTATCGGTTTTACATTGCTACCAGTTGATATCAGAGGACTGGGCATCCTGTTAACACGTGAATTAGTTTAGTATTTATTCTCTTGGTGATTTCACAGCACGGTGCGTGTGATTTTCTCATTACAAGACAGTAATCGTATTAACTCTGGCGATAAATATTTATTTCTCGACAAAAAAGGTAGGTAATATAATTATTTTGAGGTACTGGACATGTATATATATTTAACAGTTATTATTTTGGTTAAATAGTCTTAGGATGTTACTGAACAGTACTAAACATCTACTATATAATTTAGTTGGATTTCTAGATAAGTTTATAGTATATACCCTTTAGTTGTTTACATCTCATATCGCACGTTTAGACCATCTGGTAATTATAGAATTCTGTTTTTACTTGAACTATCACATTTTCTGCAAGGTTTCAGGCCACTTCAAACATGTTTGAAGTTTCATGTATGGTTTTCATTACAAAACACTGAATTCCAATTTCTCATAATTTTCTGCATCAATTCAAATTTATAAAAACAATACATGTTGTTATTTAATTTTAAATGAATACACACATTGACTCTTCTCAAGTCGTTCTCCTATCTTCAATTAATAGTACTTTAAGGTGACCTTTTTTTTAAAAAAATCTATTAAAGTGTAATATGTTTATCCTGTTTTTGGGGTTAAGATGAAATTTGTTTTTGATATTCAAAATGTTTCTTTTTCTCCTTTTTAGCGAATATTCAACTATTTTTAACTTGATCACATAATATTTATTTATTTATTTATTTTAAATAAACCAAAAACCAAAAACGAGACTAAAGAGTAAACAAAATCGAAAATTTCTTATTGCTTAATATATGGCACAGTTTGGAACATACAGGTGCTTTGAAAAATGCTAACCATGCATTTATTGTCTTATTAATTACTGTTTCCATTTTCACGTGTAAATAAAACATACGTGAACTGTTCAGATAAATTCAGGAGTGATATGAAATCGTTCTTATTTGGAATCTTGATGTAGGCAATTATGTACACAATCCTGAAACGTTAACTATTTAAAATAAAGTAAAAATAGAGAGATTGGCATTTAAAATGGCATGAACTTGGCAAGAATCAAGAAGACAGAAAATAAGTTGGCATAAACATTAAGGTTGTTAAAGCCACAATCACAACAAATGTAATATTTTCACTCCCTGATATCAGACAGACACTGAGCTTATTACGCAATAATGCTAAGCAAATTAATATTTGGAGGTTTTTATCACAATGTATGTTTTTTATCATAAATTTTGTTATATTTTTCATCATCATCATCATCGGCATCATCTTTTTCATCATCATCATTATCATCATCATCATCACCAGCACCACCATCATCATCATCATCTCTTGCTTCCCTATATTGAACCATATCACTAGGTGTTAACTTATCATTATTCAAGGTGTCCGTTAAAAGTCATGAGTTTTAAAATCAGGGTTAGTTGATTTTGTACCACGTTTTTTATTCAGTTCGAATGGAGGTTTAATATTGGTTGCTATGGCTATTGTTATGTTATTCCATCATAGTTTGTATTGCCCTTATTGGCATCATTCGAGATAAACCAGTTGTTAAGTCACTCTTACTATTATCAAAATGATACCAATCATTTTAGTTACTTAGTTACAGTGTTTAAAAAATATATAATTTTCTCTTCACGTTTTTCGATTAATCTTAATTACCAATTCCTAAATATATATCGACCTGTCTGCCATGATTACGTAATAGATAATTAAATGCATGTTCGAATGATCTCCAAATGTAAATCAGTGTTTGAACTATATAGATCTTATGTATCATACTATAGGAATCTTTAAGGAATATTTTTACACTAAGAATTTTTATCGCTTTCTTGAAATAGTAAATGCACTAAGGCTTAAAATGATTTTGGATATGTTGCAGTCTTCTAACAGATTCTAATCTTTATCTTCAGAGTAGAGTTTGGATAAGACAAGCCGACATTAACCATTAAACAGGGCATATATCTGGCTGACTGGCTGCTCTAATTTGAAACCCTAGGATTTCTCTATCAGTGTTTTATACGTATATACATTCTTCCAATATATATATATATAAAGATTATAATGGCCCGTTTTCGATCAGAATTACACGTGCCTGTGAAACGGGATGAAATGACTTTTCAAGATCGGCAAGTAAAATCCTGGGAAGATATGGAGGTTAGAATGTCCAATCGACGCAAGGAGTGGGACGAAGAATTTGAAAGATTACGAAAAGATTTTTTTAAGTTAAAGCCCGCAGAGAATAGTTCAAATGTCGATAAGATAGAACATTTAAATACAGCTTATGAGGCAGACCCTTTTGGAAACCAGCGGTTTAGTGTCCGTTTTGACGTAAGCGAGTTCCGGCCTGAAGAAATACAGGTCAAAGTTCAAGATAATAAATTAACAGTGAATGCTCGGCATGAAGATAAATCTCCAAAATCATCCGTAACTAAGGAATACAGTAGACAGGTGGACATTCCTAGTAACGTAGATCAGGAAAAACTACAATGTTTGTTAAGTAAAGATGGAATATTGACTGTAGATGGACCAGGTCAAAGATCAACTAATGACACAAAATAAAATGCTTCCAATTCAGCATTCACCGAGTGCCACACCCAACAACCAGGTGGCAACAATAACCACTTCTTCTCCTCCAGCTAAGCCACTAGAAGTAGCCACAGCTGTCAAAAATCCTATCATAACAGAACCGGACGGCTCTAGAAAATTACGACTCTCTGTTGATGTAGGGGAATTTAAGCCAGATGAGATAGTTGTCAAAACAGCCGACAGGAAGTTAATTGTCCATGCTGAACATGAGGAGAAATTGTCTGGTCGCACAATGCATAAAGAATTTAACAAGGAATATGAACTACCAGAGAGTGTAGACCAGTCGGCCATTACTGCTTACATTGGTGAGGAAGGAAAACTATTTGTAGAAGCTCCTCTTAGACCAGCACAGAAAAGGTACTCAATTACACAAAGTCATGACGTCAGAAAAGTAGTGGTCACTAAGGAATCCCAAGTGACCATCACGGACAGTCAAAACAGACCAATGGTCACCATAAACGTTCACAGGCGTTAGCAGAAATGGATTATACTGTTGATATTATATATTTATAATCTGTGTATGATCACGAGGCTTTACAACAAAGAACATCGACCTGTATTTTTGTTTTGAGAGAAAATTGTTTTATTATTCACTGTTTCACAACCATTAGTTGTGGCTTGTGATTGGTATGTAATAGTGTTGGATATGTTCTTGGTCGCAATAAGTCACGTGATATCCAACAGGAAACCTAATTTGATGGATAAAATATGAATAGAAAAATGTGTATAACCCAGCAGGTTGGCAAATATAAGAATTTGTGCGTAGTGATTTTTATTACCAGAAAATATTTTATGCTTCAATAGTTCCGTGTTGTGAATATCCAGGGCTTTCGTATATCCATAGATAATACGTAAGATTGTCAAATATAAGGAGTTTATGTGGTAACCTGTGGATCGATGCCATAGATCATGTGATTAAACCTTGCGTTTATCAGTTAATCATGACGTTTATCAGATTATTATGACGTAGGGATATGTTACAGTCCCGGGTGTATCATTTTACTAATGTGTTGTTCATCCGCATAATTTTTTGGTTTAAATTTATCTCTTTTTGGCGTCTGTGCAGTAGTTTTACTGAAAATCATAGTTATCTTATGAAAAAGTCACGTGGTAATTAATTTTGAAGTTTACATATATGCCAATGTTTCTACTTTACAAAACGAGAAAAAAAGGTTTTACTGAATTATCCCAAATTATCTAATACTCTTTTTCTTACTGGCAATTTGTTTAGTATGAAACTTCTGAAGATATGTTGAAACTAAGCAATATATTACTATTTGTTTTTGATGTAAAATCAAAATGCAAAAAAGGGTGTTATAACAATGCGTCATTAATCACGTTTCATTTTTGAATTTCATCCAAAGTGCACGTGCAGTCGGCCATTAATAACAGTGATGTATACTTGAGAGTTTAGTTATTGCCGAGTCAGCGAGCTTTTTATGTGGGATTTAGTGCGAGTAAAGGAGTAATCGTAACTCAAGGTGTATATGAGTCATTTATATATTATATTTAATGTTACATGTTGTACAGATGTAGATAATGAAAAAGGATGATGGTATCCGATATCAATGTAAATTACATGTTAGCGGTGTCAGAAAATTCATGTTCTTTTTATTTATTTATTTAATTTATAAATGACAATATTTCAAATTATCAAAAGTTTTGAGTATTATTTCATGCTTACTGATCAAGAGCTAGGTTTATGCCACCTTTTATAAGAGTTAATTAAAGGTAAAATGTTTGTTCAATGTTATTCATTCTTCTATTTTGAACTATAACTGGGTTGAAAAAAAAAAAAAAATCATCATCATTATTTTGGTGTAAGGATTACGTTTTACTGAACTTGAAGGTTGAATTTTTATTTCAGTTTTTTTTTCTGTAATATATTTTAAGAACAAGTTACACATTTATCCACAAAAAAATCCAGCATATTTGAATTACATCATTTTCCAGAAATGTTTAAACTTATTCACATCACAATACCACTGCATTTATTTCATATGAAACACCAGACATTTAACAGACTCATGATTGTAGCAACTAAGTTGTTTACAGCCGTGAACTCCCCGGAAGTAGTTGCCCTCTAGCGGATCAGGGACCGTAACTCTAAATATATTTGCCCATTGATATTAAACGAAGGGATTATTAAAGAATGTCCTTTAATTGCTCGTTTTAGGGGGTATAAATGTTGCTCTTGATCTGAAGTTATCTTTATATATGGGTACATAAATCGTGATCGTGCTAAATGATTGGTTCAATTCATATATAAATATTGGACTGTTTTCATGTAGTATTTTATCAATTCACTTGTCATCTGATTAAACGGAAAGTGTCAACAGACTTAAAGATTTCAGTGCATATGCCCGTCATGTGCAGACTTTGAAGAAGTCTTCCCTCAGGTGCAGACTTTTGAAAAAGTGTCAGTAGACTGAATGGTTTTAAATGCACATGCACGTGCACAGTTTTGAATTTGGAAGAATAAGAAAAAAAATCTGCACTTGACAAGAAGTTTGAATATTTCCTTTTGTAGAAACTCAAAATTCTGCACATGACACACAAACTGTTGGGCTCCAAATGAGTGGACTTTGAGATAACACACCTAGAACTAGTATAAAAACTATCCACAACAATTAAATAATAGCTACGCTTAAGATATTTCATATATAGTATTTTGGCGACATTTAATATTTTTTATTTGCAAATGTGATCCAAAATGGGGAAAATATATAGGGGGTTTTAGAAAATGATTTTAATTAAAATTCGGCAGTTGTCGTTAAGTTACAGATTTTCTCATAATTTTATTTTTAATTAAACAATATGAAATTCATTTAAAGGAAATTAAATTTATTCGGCTCAACATATATAGTTAGACAAAAGACCAAATTTAAATACAATTTATACATGGCGGTAAAAGTCAGGCCAGCAGATTTTTGCTGTCAGTTTAAGTTTCCCAATAAAGATGGCGACAATTTTGAATTGTGATTTTTAAAGGAATTTTTACATACTGTGTCTTGTGATTTGGTTCCGTTTTTTTTTTTTTTTTTTTTTTTTTTAAGTACATAAAAAGCACATGTAAAATAATTTACTTCCTTTTTTCATTACAAATAACGAATATCAAGTAAAATAGAATTAATCCATTGATTAAAAAATAATGTTGTAAAGATGACATTTGTAACTGTAGAAAGTCGAGACCTGCGAATGTCAACATTTTGTCTTAAAATTTCTATCATAAATTTACAATAGACTGTTTTCGTTAACAGAGGAATAAAACTCGGAAATTCCTAAAATTAATTTTATATACTAAATTATGTCTCATTACTTTCAAACAGAACCCATTTTATATTCCTAAATCCTTTTTTCAGAAAAATTAAAAAAGGATATAATTGAATAAATCTACTCTTTTCTAGAACTTAAATAAAATTTCACACACACACACACACACACACACACACACACACACACGTCGAGATTTATTTACATAGAAAATTGATCGGGACAGACAGATGACTTCTAATTATCTATAGTATTTGAGTTATCGAAATTTGACTCTCTCTCTCTCTCTCTCTCTCTCTCTCTTTCTCTGTATGTGTGTGTTATCATGACAATAAGGAAGAGTGAAATTTACAACATTTCAACGCAACTGTCTAAATATAGCCCGATACCAATACGTTGTTTCCTCATACACCAATATTTTGTAGTCATTAGAACAGCTATAACAAGGCGGGAATCTCGGTTGTTTGCCAAAAAATTTTAACGATTTGCCATAAATTGGATTCTAACATTTAAAATAGCTCGCACGTGCTTTTATGATACTTAGTTACAGATCTACCGTACATCATACTGGTACAAATCTCTTGTATGTTTAAACGGTTTCAGTTTTCAGCGTAATTGTTACACTTTGACGTTTAATTATTTATTTAATTGACGTAAAACAACATTTTTAGAATTCATTATAGACATCAGTAACTTTCTAGAAATTTCTTTGAAAGTTGAAGTAACCTATCATAGGGAACATAGCCAATAATATGTTTACATGTTTTGTGATTCTTATGACCTTATACTTTATACAAATGCGTAAAACAACACTATTGGACACCATTTTACAAAATCAGTTTAGGTCGAAAATAAGCTTTTGCGATTAAAGACCTTTATAAGTATGTTGGGTACGTTTATGTCGTGTTCTAGGTTGCTCAATTCTTTTATTCTGCATTTAGTCTTTCAAGGTCATTCGAACCAAGGACTCGCGGTAATATATTTCGATCATCTTTTTTCGATCGTTTTCGTCGTCACGTTGTGTATCGTTCATCGTTCATCGTTCATCATAAGCTTTAAATTTTTTCTTCGACACTAGTGGGAAAAATGGAAATATGTTTTGGTTTTAAATTTGCTGACCTTGACTTTTAATAATGACGCATTTAAACATTATCTTCCATGGGCCATAAATAAACAACAAGCGTGAAATATGTGTTTTTAAGGGCTGTTAGCTAATAAAACATGACCTTAAAGTTAAGATCACAATCTACCTAAATAGTGAAACGTTTTGTAAACGTCTTGTATTCAAGAAAAGGGTCTAGAATCTTGAAATTGTTAAAACAGCAGAAGTGCATAAAGGACTACCGATTTTTAAGCTGATTGACCTTGACCTTCATTCGAGTTGTGAATGACCTCTAAAACTTTTTAATTTATACTGATATTAACAAAAATGCAAAGAACTTGAAACTTTACATACAACATCAGTGTATAAAGGGCAACTAAGTTAGCAAAGATGTTTGACCTTCCCTCAAGGTCACATTTTCCTGCTATAATGAAACGTCCAAACTTATTGCTATCATGAACTGAAGGGCCTAGAAGCTTTATCGTTTACATGCAGTATAAGTGATTAAAAAGCTACTAGACATTGGCTAGCCTAGACTTTTGTTATATATACTACAGTATAACTTTCAAGAGTGAGTTTAATAAGTTTGTGACCTTGACATTCATTTAAGGTCATAGTCATTTATTCATTTGAAGGACTTCTTTTAAACAAACTTAAAGTACTTTAATGTTTAAATTTCAAATAAAGCGCCAGTAAATATATTTTAAAATTACCAGGGAAAAGTGCTTCAAAAACATTAGCATGAATTTTTTTCAAAAGTATATAGGTACAATCAAATAAAATCCTTTTAAAATACCATTCCATTATAATTTGTTAGGTAATTAAATTAAGTGGTATTTTAATAGATAAATGTAGAACTCTACGGTGTATGTGCCTCAAATATAAATATAGGAAAGATAAATATTGACGTTGACCATCTTAAGTGTTGGATGACGTAAGCGATCTTGTCTGCTTTAACCGGAAGCGGATGTTTAAGATGCATAAGCGATTACATAACACTTAACACCTGTTATTTCTACTATTTTTACAGGCGTAAATACATTTACTTGTTAAAAACAATTAGGTAATGATAAAGTAACATCCATTTGTTTGGAAAATTAAAAGCTGTAAAGTGCTCTTTAAAATTCTTAATTGGCGTTAATTGTTAAAACCAAATTGTTAATTGGCGTTAATTGTTAAAAAAAAAAAAAAAAAAAAAAAAAAAAAAAAAAAAAAAGACCGAATTTAAAGACAGTTGCTTTTTGGCTTCTAAGATGTATTTGATTGTAACACAAAGTTGTAACAGTGCAAAAAGTTTATATTTACCGATCCTGGAAGGTGCATGATCTCTCATCTACTTGCGAAATTTATTCATACAATGGTATATGTTTAATAAGTTAACTAATAATTGTTTTAATGTTAACGTAGTGTATTTGATTATCAAATGCTCTTGAAAGTATGATTTCAGGAAAATGTTTGTGTTAAATTTTTAAAAGTACTTTGCTCTGCATGAATATTATAGGTGTTCTGAAAATACAGCCCGACAAATTATACGTGTACTCACATCAAAGATTCATGGTTTGTCATCATATTAAAGGTGTACAGAAAATTAAATACTTTAGTTATAGGTGCATTTAGCACCCAACACTTTGACCTGCCAGTATATTACATATATACTTTTAGCACATTCTATGGTCTACCAATATATAATGGGTGAACTTAGTGCTGTGGTCCGCCAGTATACTAGTATTACAGATGTACTGAGAAAACAGCACTGTGGTCTTTCAGTATATCATACATTACTAAGAACACAACACCATGGCCTGCTACTATATTGCAAATGTACTGAAAACACAGCCCCATGGCCTTTCGGTATATAACATATATACTGAAAGCACAGTGCCTTGACCTGCCAGTATATTACAGATGTACTGAGAACTTAGCACTATGCCTGCTTGTATAATACAGATCACTGAGAACACAACACTATTGCCTTCCAGTATACTACAGATATACTGCGAACCCAGTACCATGACTTGCCTATATAATACCTATATACTGGGAACCCAGTACCATGACCTGCCTATATAATACAGTTATACTGAGAACAATACTTCCAGTATATTACATATGCAGTAGGAGCCCGGTACCTTGGCCAATATATGTTTCTGTGTAGGTATGTTGTATGTTTGTGGTATATAGATACAGAATGTGTGTTATGATGTTTATCATTAACATGTAATCAGTATTTATATATTCTTTATCATACTTGGAGGATAGTCTCGTCAATACACATCCATTTTCATTATCTGAAGGTTGTAAATAAACAAACTGCATGTCAGTACTATCTTCTAGTCACAGATTGATGGAAACGTCAGACGATAGGGTGGGCGGTTGTATGCATTTACGCCAATCTAATTAATTGAACCACTTATTTTGTGTGTTACTGGTACTTCGAATGTTTACTTTTCTCCTACCTTGCTTATAGTGTGTCTACTTCTTCTTCTCTCTCTCTCTCTCTCTCTCTCTCTCTCTCTCTCTCTCTCTCTCTTTTTTTTTTTTTTTACATTTTTCGCACAACTCTAAAAGTTACAATGATCGTATTTGTATAGTTGTTTTTTGTTTTGCAAGAGGCTCTTCCATTACACTATTTTTCCCCAATTTATTTTTGACAACTCATATCACCAACAGCAACTTTACGCTTTTTTCGACTGGTAAATTCTTCTCAACGCGTTTTTCGTTAACACAAGTCTTTTAGAAGTGACTGTACTTTTAGCACTTTACTTATGGAATGGCAATTGAAAAATTACATTTTGCGATGCGATTGGTAAAAAAAAAGTAAAGGTGGGAAAACAGCCATTAAAGAAAGAGCTTCTTGGTTTATGGGAAAGCAATCTGTCGGATACGGCTTATGGTTTTAAGAAGAAAGTTGGGACGGACATAAACATTTTCATGTACCAGCCAATGTATTTGTTAATCGCTGTGTTAAAAGGTTAATGATTTAAATAATTTCTTTCAGGATTCCATTACTTCATTCGTTCGTTTTTTGTGAGCTTGGTTGTATTAGTTTATTTCTAGTTGCATGTACAATGATCCGAATTTTTCACACTGAAACTGTAGGTTTATATTCAAGCCCCCAGCAAATTTAGTTTGAGAGGGCTTATATAAAGATATCTGTCTGCATGTCTGTTAATGTACAATCTTGTCTCTCCATAACATTGACATCTTGGATGGATTTTAATCATTGGAACATATGTATACCGACATGAGATGATGTGTCGATTATCACATTTTGGTGTGTAGGTCAAAGGTCAAGGTAAAAAGGTCAAATGAAGATGTTTTGGCGAAAGGTTTTTTGGTCCTCGCGTATATTTGAAAATCTCTTATATAAAAAATCTCAGAATGATGTTTAACCAATTGATTACACTTTCGGTTAATTTCAGTTTGATTTTTAAAGCTGCATTAAGTTTACCAAATTTCTGAATTTTTTTTGATTTTCTAAAAATATATTTTTTTTAAAAGTAGATATCTCCTAACCACGATCCGTGACATTCATTTTCTAAAATTTCATTTCTTTTAGCTGTAAATAAACGGAATCCTCTGACCGGTTGGTCAGTGTTCTACGATGGTAATTATGAGCTTGGAGCATGCGCACGGATGTACGGAAAAGCCTAGAATCGAAAGTGAAAAATGACAGATTGTATTATTGTCCTTCATTAATATATCCAGATGTATTTGAAATGGTGTTATTTTCCCCTTACTAAGTCACAAATGACAAATTCAACGAAGTTCTGTGTTTAATTTATCGTATTTCAACATTTTGAAAGTTGTGTTTAAATGACGCGGGTTTTGATGACGTAACCATGTTCTAATATTAGATCCCAAATGCTGCATCTCGCTGGGTAAATACTGTAATTTCTGTATTTATTCGAGCTTTTATCGTTGAAACAAATGTAACATTGTTCATTAGGAACATCATTAATTAGATTAGCACCGTTTTAATTTTTTCTTTGGAAAACTTAATGCAGCTTTAACGGTCTGTAAAGAACAAAAACCATATTTCTTTAGTCATTGCTTATATAATAACATTTTGACAGAAGAAAGAAAAGAACTTCTGCCTATAAATTATGGAATGATATTGTTGTTAGGTAATTTCGTTATCCGACGATAGAAAACAAGAAACGCCTCCTAGCAACCTGTTGATTATATAAAACCCCAAAGACAAAACTGACAGTTATCCTAACAATACTTGGCGGGAGTTTGTGTGATCATCTTTGCCAAAATAGTTGTTTTGATGGTCATAATGCGGTAAGACATCAAAAACAACTTCTTATGCATGATTCATAAAAATAATATCATTTCTTTAAAGAAATCATTTGATCTCTCTCTCTCTCTCTCTCTCTCTCTCTCTCTCTCTCTCTCTCTCTCTCATATAATAAACAACGTCTCTTTCAGGTATTCGATCTCAAGTATCGTTTGCATTATCTCAAAATGTTGTACATTTTACACGAGTCCTATTTTTATCTACAGATTGAAAATTTTTGCAGATTTTGCAGTTTTAATTTGCTAATCTCAATTTAATGTCTCCTTTAATATGGGAATTTACAAAATGGCTACGACCATATATACACAACCACTTATTGATCAAAATGCCTATCATCTCCAAGGATAGAATTCTGCTTGGGCAGATCCTAGAGTAATGAAGTTTGTCGGTTCGCTTGATAAATTACATGTAGTTGTTTTTCTCCTGACGCTGCGGCTTCCTCCACTTTTTCACAATGACCGACTTACATATTATGAACAAAAGAATCTAAACTGCGGAGTAAAACATGAGCACTTCACTTCAGCGAAATACAAACTAGATGAAAAATATCCAACATTCGAATTCAAAGTTTCAGAAAATATCGGTTGACGAAGAGGTTTGGACAATGGTTGATTATGAAAACCCATAACTAATAATGTAAATAAAATAGCTTACTATCTCCGGTTTGATTGGAGATGTTCATCTAGTCGGTAAAATGTAATGAAAAAATAAAAATAAAAGTCAAGATAAAATTCGTGTGTGTGTGTGGTTGTGTGTGTGTGTGTGTGTGTGTGTGTGTGTGTGTGTGTGTGTGTGTGTGTGTGTGTGGTTGTGTGTGTGTGTGTGTGTGTGTGTGTGTGTGTTTGCGAGTGTGTGTATGTGTGCGTGCGTGTGTGTGTATGTAACAAATAAATAGAAATGAAAATGTGTGTGTGTTTGTGTTTTCATGTTGCTAGAGATAGTGTTCATGATATTTCTGCAGAAGAAATAAAAGATCATCAATTACGGATTTTCTGCTTGTATCTTAAACGGTAAAACAATCAAGTTAGCTTTATGTAAAAAAAAATTAACGTGGTTTACACCGGCTGTGTTTTTGGTAGGGTAATTTGGTCGACTGATAGTAAAAATAACCACACAGGTACATAGGTTAAAATTGTATTTTAACAAAGAAGCTACTTCCCGACTTTCTATCAATTATCTGCTAAACCGTTATATAAAACTGTAATTACATGGCTCACTTCAAAATAAACTTGTTAACGGCAATTCTGAAAAAAAAATAAAAAATAAAATAAAAATGCATCTGATGCCAAGGAAAATATATTGGGTGTTCTAAATTTATCTTAATATAAAAGATATTGTATTATAACTGAAAAATAAGGCTTAGCGAGAAACAGATCAGTTCAAATGAATTTTATACCATATTAATTTTCTAACTTCAAATGTTACCAATTCTTTGATCGTTGTAGTGATTTCTTATCCAATATAAGGGTGATTTTAATCTTGGTTTCATCAGTGGCCTTCCTTCAGTATCTGATAAAACATATGCATGTGGTCATATCAGATAATATAAAACAGCTGTGGTTATAATACCATAAAGTGTGAATTGACAACATAGGTTTTTATGTGTTTTACGAGTGTCTAAAGTTTTATGCTTATCTGGTGAAAATAAATAAATAAATAAATAAGGATTGAATCTGCATGTATATCGAATCAAAATTCTATTAAAATGCCTAACAGTTCTAAGCGGCATTAGCAGTGTACCCACCGTCATTTACATCTTCCAAAAACAAAGAATTACAAACGAAGGAAAATAACTCTTAAAATGGACATTTGATAGAAAGCAGTATACATATATCACGATTAAATCTGTCTTCCCCTACAAAAGCACCTTATAAAAAATTTACACTGTTAAAGACTCGCCATTGGTAGTTCCACTCTTCCAGATCACCCGGTCTTAATGCAGAATTTTCTATATCTTGGAAAAATTATTTCTCTAGTTGGTAGAGATCATACATTTACAATTTTAAAACCACTATTATGACTATATGGAATCCGCTCGCTTGAATTGAAGTTTTAACAGAAACTGATTAAATCAGCTAAATTGAATCTAAAATGTGTAACTATGGTTCTGCTTCAACAAAGTTGTTTAAAACCATTTTATTTCAGTTTTTCAATACTGAAGAAAACAAATTTGATAACTCCGGGTCTTTAAAGAGCAAGATTTGATTTTAGATAAGAAATGCAAATAGAATATGTACTTTTTGGTTAATATTTTTTTTCTTTGACCGCTCCGACATTGCGGCATAACTGGCGAAAAAAGGCCTACTTAGTATGGCGGCACAGAAGTGACACAAACATTTTGATACTGCGTGGTCACGCGAAAGTTACCGTTTGCTGACCTAAAAATTATTGCGTGCTCACGCCAAATCAATTGCGTAAGCATGCAATAACTTCAACGTGAGCAAGTGGTAGGTTTTGCTTGAGCACGCGGTATAAAAATATTTTTCCTGTCACCTCTCTGACGCCGTAACTTAGAGATAATAGTGTAAGCTATAGTTACAGCCAGCACAAACAAGGTAAAAAAAAAATACAACAGTAAACGCGAAAAATGCAAGAAAAACATTAACCATATTTATGACACATATGAAAACCCAGATTCTGTATGAGATCTCGCACTTACCATTTCAGCAACTGATCCTTAAATAAACGGAATTTTTAAACAAAGAGCCTAGATTTTAATGTATATCATAAATAAATTGAATTATTTACCATTTCTATTCTGTTTTATATTCATACTATAATAATGTGGTACATTAAATCGATCGATTCTCGCTTAAATGTTATGAAAAATGAAATTTTAAAAAAAATAAATGAAATTCAATAAAATTTTTAAAAAATAAATGAAATTCAATAAAATTTTAAAAAATAAATGAAATTTAATAAAAGAAAATAAAACAATTTTAATTGCAAATAATCGGCGTCTGCTACATTTTTCAAAATAACGTGTCTACTGTACATAATAATTTTGGGAAACCTTTTAATACAACTTTATAGGCTAACAACAACTAAAGTAAATCAAAAGATTTTTTCTGTAGACTGACAAACTATTTTCAGCCTTATAATCAACTACAAACAGCAGCTTTATCATTACGTCTTCAAACTGTGCGACTAAATTCAGAGATGTAATATTGATAAAATTCCTGGAATATCAATTCGATTTCTCATTATTTAAACCAGTTATAATCAGTTCATTCTAATCTCATATGATTTGGCAATAATCCAACAAGTGTTGATATCGTTACCGACAAGTCAAATCAAGAAAAAATAATGCACTTAAATTTATGCTATTATGCATTTTAGTTATTGATCCAAGCAGACCGTTTTACAACTTGGTGATGTAAATTTCATCGATTAAATCAATGCATTTCATTTACTTGGAGTGTTGATGCTTATTACTATTCCTACTGAACTAGTCGATAGATTTTGTTTGCAAAACAGGAAGTACTTTCACCCCTAGACACCAGGTGTCGCCTCTTCTGGCGTACCGTGTTTGAACGCTTCATGTTCTGATTGCGTAAAGACTTTTGGTTTAAAATGCAAACGGATGAGAACTATTTGGTATATTTATTGGCAGAATAATTTTTTCTGAAATCAAGATTCATCCTTTCCAAATCTTTTCTTGATATTAATGCATATTTGAACATAAAACAATGATGGTTTCATCGATCTAAAAAGCATTTACGTAGTTGAGAGACATCTCTGCGTAGATCAAAATTTTGTTCAATGTATATTTATGAGTTGCTTATAAAATATGTCTTTACAGAGAGAGGCAGAATTGTTTTGTCTCACTTTAAATTCCAGTCGCAAAATGGTATTTTGTTCCCTTATATTGTAAAAATGCTTTAAAAGATTTTAATATTTTTAAACTTTTTTTTCGTGAAGCAGAATTTCGCCGATTGACTTTACAGTGTATAATGTGTATGTATTTTTTCTTTATAAAGTCTGTAAACAAACAAAATTATACAGATCCAGTTTCGTAATTAATTGAAATATTTTGTCTACATCCGTCAAGGCTTAATAGACAAAATTCTTCGGCAGGATCATACTCAGTCGGTTTTGAAAATCTGTATTGTTGTCAATGTCAATAGAAATCAAATATTTTTACATTAAAAAATATGTTATAGGCATAATAGACTCCTTTGCCTTTGCCTTTTACAAACTGGTTAATTGGTTAAGCAATTATATTTGTGTTGTATTTCTCAATGTGATATGTTTGACGTATCAAACCACCTGTTGTATGTATTAGTTAATTAACGATGCAATCTTACCAAGTAAACCTTTAGTATATTTCTTTGGTTTGTTTCTTGGCATGCATTATACACCATGTGTAAAACGTAATGTGTAATATGCAGTAAAATTATGAAGACTAAATACTTAAGAGATGAGCAACACAACCTATTTACGTAAATTTACCGACACTTTTTGTTATCCTACTTTTGATTGGTTGTCTCTACCCTGCATCCGCCATGTTATTTGAGAAGAAAATACAAAACGGTTTAAGGATTTGTGTTAGCAAAATTGTCAATTAGTTCATTAAGGAACTCATTTCTCACCTCATAAAGTTGGGTCTTATGTCTTCAGAACAGATGTTTCGTATTTAATATACATAACCATTCTCTACCTTACAAATCAATCAATTACGGACCTATTTGTAAACATCGTGGAATTCTAATTAAAGTTATGAACTCTCATAATCTAACATTGTTCAGGGTAATTATCAAACCATTACTGTTATTAATCCTAATCTTTTACGCGTGTATGATTTTTATTATATCACAATTTACACTGACATTAATTAATCTACCAAGATCATTATGGGTGCTTTTATTAGAAATATCTATTATATTATACCAAAGGTGTCCAACGCAAGTCGTTTGAGAGCCCGACACAAGTTGCAGTGGCATTAATTCATTAATCTACCAAGATTATTATGACTTTTGATATAGCTTTCTATAACATTGTACTATAAGTGGGACGATCCGGATCATTTGGACAGGAAGTTGGATAATAATTAGTCGTCTCTATATCCAATGGTAGGCGACTAGGCGTTGCTGAATATTTTGGAAGTTCATTATTATTAAGCAATCAACTATTGCTTTATATTAAGTTTGTTCATGTAGGGCACACTTATTACATTACTTATAACAGTTAGTTAGAACTACTCTCACATCAAAGTCAAAGCATTCTATAAATGATCAAGACTAGATTAATTAAGTGTACCTCTTTATGTGAACTCATTTATAATTAAAGAAGAGTCAGGCTTGTTATGAACTCAGAGGGAAGACATAATCTGGATAATGACTTCCAAATCACAAAGTTTCTAAAATCCGCCACATCAGCTCCTTCGGTGTTCGGTGGCCGAGTGGTCCAAAACAAGGTTTCGGATTACAGCGCCTCTAGAAGCCTCGGTCCGAATCCGCTCAGAGAGTACCTGGGTCACAGAGAAAGCATATCAGTTTGCTTGATTAATGTCGGTGGTTTTTCCGGACACTCTGGTTTTCCCCATCCCTGAACTGACCGCCTCAAAATAAGTAAAGAAAAACCTTAACTCTAGCATAAAAAACAATAATCTAATCTAATTCGATCTTCTATTTTTTTTGTTTTCTGGGCTCATTTGAACGTTTATTATTAGAGAACTGACAGTTACACATATACTAAAAATAAGTTCGAGAACTCGGACATATCATTTTTATTGTAAAATCCAAAATGGCAAAGAAATGGCACAAAAAATGTGTTTTCAGTAATTTGTTTATTTAATTTAATGCTAATTGCATACCATTAAACAAAACTGACATTGGACAAAATAACACACTTATCAAAAACTTCGTGTTGTATATGTATATGTGTATATTAAGCGTTGCGTTTTTTTGATCTCGAACAAAACTTGGCAAAGAGAAAGTTTATGCAATTTTATGTGGGTTTAAGAGTGCCTTATCTGCTATTAAAGGAAGTTATCTTTAAAACAAACAGAACTCTTATGTATTTTAATCAAAAGATTAACATTTCTGTAGCTATGAACACATGCATGCTTTGTTGTTTCCAGTTGATTCGTAAAATCAGTATCGCCTTGACGCAATGACATAACTTTTGTAACAAATCCATAAAATGTATAACGTTATAATATTTGCATATGACCGTGTGTTTTTTATTCACTATATTTTTCGTTCATTTTAAAAGACCCGGGGACTTGTAAGTTATTTAAAACTAACGTCTACGGTCTCCAATAATCCAAAAGATTTAGAGTAAGTTATTCATTAAAATATTTTGTGGCATGTTTTTGTCGATCCAATCATAATTATATTTTTCAGAACTTTTTAAATCGAATATTTTATGTAAGATCAGCACTACTCTTGTAAGTCTTATATAATCCATAAGAAACATGAAGCAATTTTTTACTTCAATATTATCTGTGCTAGTTTTGAAGTCTAATTTTAAAACAGAAATTTAAAACAAGCGCGTACTATTTTTGTCAAATTGTAATATCTCTCTCTCTCTCTCTCTCTCTCTCTCTCTCTCTCTCTGAAAAATCTTCAGGATTTTTTTTACTTATTCAATAAGCTAATTGTATTTTTGGATATTGAAAAGTAGACTGACATGACCAAAAAGTGATGAAATATTTAAACACAAACAGTGAACAGTTACAATAGTTACAAACAGTAAGTAAGCCATGTAAATTGTACAAAGCCAAAAAGACGAATCAACGACAACCAGTAATGTAAAAAAAAAAAATCCACCCATCCTTGTATACATAGTTCAGACCGCATTACACAAAGAAAAATGCCTAAAGATATTTTCATCTCAAATAAAACAGGTTTTAAATAAATATCTCACAATTATCAAGAACTTCTATTCCTGAAGTCGCGATTCTTTGGGTCGTGTATTTTGGGCGTTACGTTTTGATCTCGTATAAAATTTGGCAAAGAGAAAGTTTGCGCAATTTTATGTCTTGTTAAAGAGTGCCTTATCTATTGTTAAAGAAAATCAACTTTGAAAACAACGGAACTCCTACAAGATAAACATTTTGATGTTTTAAAAACATGCCCTGTTGTGTTCAGTTGATTCGCAAAACCAGGTCTCTCTATGACGCCTTGACAAAGCTTTCGAAACAACATAAAAAGGGCGGAAAATATTGTGGTATTTTTATGACTTGAACTAACGCGTATATTTAGACTTTGAAAAGGTTTTATGAAATTTTAGTCTTGAGATATGGTCACTTACAAACGAGAGAGAGAGAGAGAGAGAGAGAGAGAGAGAGAGAGAGAGAGAGAGAGAGAGAGAGAGAGAATAACAATGATCTGCTCTTTTATCATAATCATTGCAAACAAATGGTAACTAACAGACTACCAGACTACCGATAGAAATTGCCGCCAGAATTGATTACAGTATCAGAAACCATTCATCACATTTGTTAAGGCTTTATCTATCAAATATTCTAACATCTAAGAATGAAAGTGTCTATCTTTACTTACTATCTCTTTCTATCACAGACAGAAGAGGTTATTTTTATTTATATTCTCACTCCACTGATATGTTTTATTTGTTCCATCAATTAAATTCATATACATCAACCTGTGATATTCCATCCTTCCTTGGAGATAATTTCGTTTGTAACAAATTAACGTGATCGTTTTTATTTTTGACGAAATAAAAACGGAGTCTTTGCATTCAATTTGAAATTTCTGAAATTTCTAAATTATCTAAGCAAGGCAGTGTCTTAAGAATTTAAAGTAATAAATTATCAGTCAGGATTTCATTTTTACAACTTTATTTATATCGTGACAATATATAAATAAGTAAATACAACTTTTATTACTCTAGCTCGTTCTTCGGATTTCTGCGCGTTAGAGTTCATAGTGTGTGTGTGCGGGGGGGGGGGGGCTAGAAATAAACCAGTTAAAACATGTGTTTATCAGGGTGCTCTCTCTCTCTCTCTCTCTCTCTCTCTCTCTCTCTCTCTCTCTCTCAACCAGTGTTTACAACTATGCCACAAAGGGCGTTACGTCTTTATTAATGCATGTCATTCAGACAGTAGACATCTAGATGTTCCCTAGCCTCGCAAGCATTTAATGATATAAATCTACTTGTTTTGTAAATTTTCTAAACACTTTCAAAAAAAATTAATTTGCAGACAAAACAGAAAATATATGTACAGTTTATCTTGTATTAAACATTTTAGCTACACAGTTTTATAATTTAAGTGTTCTAAAAAAAAAAAAACCATGCTGGATAGGTTGTTCAATTCAAGTTTTAATCCAATTAGCGGTATTTTTCAATATCTCAAATTTACTTATTTTTCTACTAATGTTTTAAAATATCTTTCGAATAAATTAATCCTCAGTTTTTTTTTTTATTAATTTTAAATTCCATATAAGTTATATATAGTTATTCATTTATTTTGTACTTTCTTGAATATCAACAACCACACCAAGAGCCTGGCAGGACACAGCGGAAACCTCCGCATCTTCAGATAAACCAATCGAAATCCTTGTAACTTCTTATCGTTACCTCCACATCTTCAGATAAACCAATCAAATTCTATGTAACTTCTTATCTCTTAAGTTTTCACTTTAAGTCACTTTGTTAATTTTGAAAGTTTTAATTGATCCACGGGATGATATATATACTTTTAGTACAAATGTTTAAAAAAATATCCTCACCTTAATTAAAACGACGCCATTCAAGCTGCGTTAGTTAAAAAAATATTACTGTTTGGTACTTAAGAATACAAATTACTGATTTTCACGTGACGTTGGTAAATTACATGTACTTTGCACTGATCAGAGTAACAGAGACTAAGTCAATGCGAGTGAAATAAAGAACAAGTCAAAATACTTCCGGTATTATGCCATTGATTATCCGACTTTGGACGAGCAGCGGACAAAAAAGAAATATCCAGTGGTGTAGTTAAAATAATTTTGTCAACTATTGGTCCCTAAAATACATGTACTTACTACACATTTTATAATAAAACACCAAGATGTTGCAAGTCAAAAGTTGAGACAAAAATCCTTACTGGAGAATGTGTATTCTCACGAGATGACAACGTCTACCACCACTGGCAACTCTTACACCTGATGGCAACTCCGAAATATGATAGCACCATCTACATCTGATGACAACTCCGAAACACGATAGCATCCTCTACATCTAATGACAACTCCGAAACATAACATCCTCTACATCTAATGACAACTCCGAGACATGATCGCACCTCTACATCTGATGACAACTACGAGACATGATCGCATCCTCTAAATCTGATGACAACTCCGATGCATGGTAGAACTTACTCTACATCTAATGACAACTCCGAGACATGATCGCACCTCTACATCTGATGACAACTACGAGACATGATCGCATCCTCTAAATCTGATGACAACTCCGATGCATGGTAGCATCCTCTACACTTGATGACAACTCCGAGACATGATCGCATCCTCTACATCTGATGACAACTCCCGAAACAGGATAGCAACATCTACATCTGATGACAACTCCGAAAATTGTAGCATCCTCTACACCCGACGACAACTCAGAATCATAGCAGCATCCTCAACACCCGACGACAACTCAGAATCATAGCAGCATCCTCAACACCCGACGACAACTCAGAATCATAGCAGCATCCTCAACACCCGACGACAACTCAGAATCATAATAACATCCTCTACACCTGATGAAAATTTTTACCTCCGATGATCTGAAACAACTATTACATTTAATGACACTCCTACATTTAATGGCATCTGTTAAAAATTCATACACCAAATGGCAACTACTAACCCCGATGACAACCACTACACCTAATACAACTCCTACACCCGATGATAACACATACACCTGACAACAACTCCTATATTTGATTAGAACCCCTACACCTGATAACAACCCCTACACCTGATAAAAACTCCTACAACTGATAACAACTCCTACACCTAATAACAACTTCTACACCCGATGGCAACCCCTACACCTGACAACAACTCCTACACTTGATTACAACCCCTACACCTGATAACAACTCCTACACCTGATGGCAACCCCTACACCTGATAACAACCCTTACACCTGATGACAACTCCTACACCTGAAAAACAACCCCTACACCCGATGACATCCGCTACACCTGATAACAACCCCGACACCCAATGACAACCCCTACACCTGATAACAACTACTACACCCGATGACAACCCCTACACCTGATAACAACTCCTACACCTAGTGACAACTCCTACACCCGATGACAACCACCTACACCTGAAAAACAACCCCTACACCCGATGACATCCCCTACACCTGATAACAACCCCTACACCCGATAACAACCCGTACACCCAATAACAACCCCTACACCCGATAACAACCCCTACACCCGATGACAACCCCTACACCTTAAAACAACTCTTACACCCGATGACAACCCCTACACCTAATAACAAACCCCTACACCGGATGACAACCCCTACACCTGATAACAACCCCTAACCCGATGACATCCCCTACATCTGATAACAACCCCTACACCCGATGACATCCCCTACACCTGATAACAACTACTACACCCGATGACAACCCCTACACCTGATAACAACCCATACACCCGATGACAACCCCCTACACCAGATATCAACCCCTACACCCGATGACAACCCCCTACACCTGATAACAACTCATACCCCCGATGACAACCCCGACACCTGATAACAACCCCTACACCCGATGACAATCACTACACCTGATAACAACTCCTACACCCGATGACACCCCCTATACCTGATAACAACTCCTACACCCGATGACAACCCCGACACGTGATAACAACCCCTACACCCGGTGACAACCCCTACACCTGAAAAACAACTACTACACCCGATGACAACCCCTTCACCTGATAACAACTCCTTCCCCCGATGACAACCCCTACACCTGAAAAACATCTACTACCCCCGATGACAACCCCTACACCTGAAAAACAAGTACTACACCCGATGACAACCCCTACACCTGATAACAACTCCTACCCCCGATGACAACCCCTACACTTGAAAAACAACTACTACACCCGATGACAACCCCTACACCTGATAACAACTCCTACCCACGATGACAACCTCTACACTTGATAACAACTCCTACCCCCGATGACAACCAATACATCAAATGACAACTCATACACCTGATGACAACCCCTACACCTGATAACAACCCCTACACATGATAACAACTCCTACCCCCGATGACAACCTCTACACCTGATAACAATTTATACACCCGATAACAACCAATACATCAAATGACAACACATACACCTGATGACAACCCCTACACCTGATAACAACCCCTACACCTGATAACAACTTCTACCCCCGATGACAACCCCTACACCTGATCACAACCCCTACACCTGATAACAACTCCTACCCCCGATGACAACCCCTACACCTGATAACAATTTATACACCCGATAACAACCAATACATCAAATGACAACACATACACCTGATGACAATCCCTACACCTGATAACAACCCCTACACCTGATAACAACTCCTACCCCCGATGACAACCCCTACACCTGATCACAATCCATACACCCGATAACAACCAATACACCAAATGACAACTCCTACACCTTATGATAGTGCCTACACGCGATGACAGCTCTTACATCTGATTACATACAACCGATGACAGACCTTTACATCAAATGACAACTCCTTTACTCGATCACAACTCCTACACTCGATGATCCGATAATAACTGCGATACCTGATGACTTGCAAACTTCTACATCTGTTGGCAACTCCCTTAACCCGATAATAACAACTAATCCTGAAGAAAACTACACTCGATGACAACCCATACATCGGACGACAACTCCTACCTGATGAGAACGGCTACACTACTTCCTCTGCATTAAGACCTACAAAGTCTTTGGTCTGGCCGATCAAGTTTAGTTCGTCGACCTACCGAATGGTCGGCTTGACGAATTTATGACTCAAGTTGGACCTAGTTGTAATTTCATATTATTTACATTAAAATAATATGTTTTAACTAACGATTGATAGCGTGTTGACTAGTGTAATAAAGCAAGAATAATCGTATGTAAAATATTTAAAATAAACATCTATTTTAAGGTATAGCCAGAAATATCAAGCTAAATGAAGCGTTAAAAGGAAGATAAAACTATGATTGATGAGGATCCTGTGTTTATTTTGACATTTTTGTTTCTTGAAGATTTTTTTTCTAAAATTTTGATACTTTTGATATCTTTGTATCTTGTACCAGGATTCTTTTCTTGAAAATCAAAACCTGATAACAAAATGTGAATCAACTCTTCAAGAATTCAGGTAGATAAAATCAAGAATTCTAAGAATGCTAGGTTTCGTTTTTAGATTGAATTAAGATATACAAGGTAGAGAGATATATCTAATGTGTTTAAAGGCGATTTTTTTTATTACACTTTTAACCTGACTATCTTAAATTGAACTTTCGATATAAGATTTACATTTCTGTTCTGAGAACTCTAGTTTTCTCCAACATCCCATAACTGACCTTCTTAAAAAAAATGGAACAGTATGTCTTTACTCCACTATCTTCTCCTAACGTGAAGTGAGATATTCAAAATAAGGAGTCTTTTTTACCTTAATATATATATATCTTTTCTCAATTTTCTTTGGCCACCACACATTTTTCAAGTCTGTGAACATAAAAGTTTTACAATTATATCCCTTAGCTTTCAAAGTGAAATGAAGCCCAGAAAATACATGCTGCACGTGATAAAAAATCTAAACAACAAAAATTATAAATAAATAGATAAATAAATAAAATAAATAAATGAATAAATAAATATGATATGTATGCCAAACAACCCCAGACAATTGATTACATAATCATAAACTAAACAAAACGGTTTTTTTTTAAAAATGATTAGCTAAACAAAACTTGCTACATAAAAGACGATAACTAACATCTTTATTATCTCTAGTTTGATTGGATGTGTTCATCTAATCATCACGATGAAGTTTCCATAAAGCACAAAGTGCTCTTTACTACAAGGGACCGGACGCCCCCCTGGCAAAGAATATAGCTTTAGGTGTGGTAAAAAAATGATAGCATTTCTTGAATAATTCAACAACAGATTTTGCTTTTTCGTGGGGTTCCCGTCAGTGCTTTGAACACATAAACCATTCCATGATTTAGTTCATTTACCATTTCTACGCCACCTTGAATGCATTCGAAAAGTCAGGTGTGACAATTGCTAGGTTGGTTTAATTACCGGTAATTTAAACGTCACGTCACGGCATTTTTTTCAATTAAACGGGATAGTTTGATGTTGTGTGTAAGTGTTGTGCAAGTATTTATGATTTGCTATGTACTTGTGTCCACTTATGCTGACTTTTAGTGAGTTTTCATTTTATAATTTTTTTAAATATTGCATTCGTCACAGTATTCAAAAAATTTAATCATAATTAACAGTGCTAGTACACTTATTTGCAGTCTCGAAAATAAACAAACAACCCAGTCTATTATATACCGGTACACTGCAACAGAGCAAGCCAGCAAAGGGCTACAACAATTAAAATCCCGATCTCACAATTTTTTATGTGGTGCTAAGCTTGGTGCTTTTTTTTCTTATTTGCTCTGTACTAGTGTGTGCTTATGGTAACCTTCAGAGCTAGTACACTAATCCACAATGTCCCAGATAAACATTGCAGATCACTCAGTCCATTATACTGGTACTGAGCTAACCAGTCAAGACCTACATGTACGGCAAAAAAATCCAGTTCTCATTTGCGGTGGTCCGGGGATGAACCCACCACTGTGTTACGCATTGGGTTTGAAGGCTAACACCTGAACCACTCGGAGTCTGTGGTCCTATAAGTGGTGGATGCTGAAGGTTGTTGTAAAGACAATTTAGCACCACTCTTATACTTATCGCAGGCTTTCTTATGATAAAAGTTTCATATCCGTTCTCAAAGCAGCAGAATTTTGTGACATTTTATTACTCCATGTTGCATATAATCATGATCTACTCCTCATGAGTCATGGTTTAAGTAAGTTTACTTTAAGTAAGTTATAACAATATTGTGTACATTTAAATGGCGATCCATTTCAGTTCTCTCTGAAGTGAAACAATAATGAAATGGTTAGGTCTACCGATGACCCACATAAATGGTACCTTTTTATAGGCAAACGTCATTCAAAGGCAAAAAAAAAAAAAAAAAAATAAAAAAAAAAATAAATAAATAAATAAATAAATAAATAAATAAATAAATAAATAATAATAAAAATAAAAATAAAATAAAATAAAATTTTATAAAAAACAAACAAACAAACTTAATGGATAACCAAAAACAAAACTTCATCTGTGATTTGTCCTATTTTTCTGATAGCTATGTCGATCTATTTTTATGACCTTTTAGTAAAGGAATTTCTATTATGTCCCAAAGTTAATGCAAGTGTCCGACCGAAGCCGAGTCGTGAATTTTATTGCCAGAGTGGGAAGTTTATTATAATTTTTGTCGTTCCTTCCTTTGAAATCATCCCATACCTTATTATTATATGTAAATATTATTATAAGTACATGCACTTTGAATATATCATGTAAATGCCATGCCATATGTAACTTGTATTTTACTATATTTTTGCTATAAGTGTGTTGTAACTACTATGCCATATATAACTTGTATTTTACTATATTTTTGCTATAAGTGTGTTGTAACTACTATGCCATATATAACTTGTATTTTACTATATTTTTGCTATAAGTGTGTTGTAACTACTATGCCATATATATAACTTGTATTTTACTATATTTTTCAAGTTATAAGTATGTTGTAACTAATTAAATGCAATAAATTACCGTTACTTACTTACTTACTTACTTACTTACTTACTTACTTACTTACTTACTTACTTACTTGCTTCTTTTAATAATAATAAGATCATATTGTCTTTATTCAATCGTTTAAGTGTCATGATCTAAATAACAGTACGTTTGCTTATGCTAGAAAGTTCTATCTTTTTGTTTAGCGTAGTAAAAACTACCTTACTTAGTTGTTGTTGACAAAATGAAATCGGTATATATTTTTAAAATTTATATACAAACGTTACGTAACAAATTTCGTAATAGATAAAATTAAGCTAAAACAGACTAAATGTTAATTGATTAATTAAAAATTTCCCCTTATACACTGTTCATATTGTCAACGTAGAGTATGCTGGTATCTTGAGTCCGGTTATTTAACGTGTTTGTTATCATTATCCTATTTAGTTTTTATATTTATCTTTTTGGTCATGCAAACGCTTCTAACTATGACGATCTGGGTGTAAATATAATGTTGTTTTTATACATTGATAATAATATATTGACAACATGGCAGATTACAGAAATCATCGAAATGGTATTGAATAATTCTCAAATCTGCATCAAATATTGTTCACACGATTAAATTTCCTTCTTGGTATTTTACTGTAATCACCAGAAATCACTGATTACCGTCTAGTACATATCAAAACTAGACTTTCAAAATCATTCATCTGTCAAAAGTAGACCGAATTATTTTCGTCGTCAGCTGCTTATTTTATAAATAATTTGGTCGTTAGACGCCTCCTATCTTCTATTAAACGAGCCGCTGGCGACAGAAATTATTCAGTAAAAAAAACTCACAGGAACATTGGATTCATTTGGTCAAACAAGCTAGTATATCCACAGGTGTCTCGAGGGTGGTGAATAACCTATAACTGTTTCCTTTACTGACTGTAAAAAGCCCATCTGTCCACAGTGGCTTGGTTGATTCTCTATATTTTTATGCTAGGTCTGTTTTCATTTTCTAAATTGTGTGTTGGATTTTTTATTTAATATATACAAGTACATTATTTGCCTTAATGGGAATTGTCTCTTACTACTGTCTGATTCACGTCTGCCGTAGCACTAGTTTTTCAAGGTTTTAGAAGAGATGTTAAAAAAATTTGTAGAATGCCACATACCGTTATGACGTATGCATTTTGTTGTAATTAGCTGACACCAAACTAAATGCCATCTTAGCTGGAGTATAAAATGCAGAGCTTTTTAAAATCCTTACGGGGATTTAATATGGGAAAATGCACAAACGCTCATTCCGGAAACACATCGCTGAAAAATCATGCGGGTTAAGAAAATAGAATTGCGCATGACCGACTTTCCCATTTTCGCTGGCCAGGTAATATCGTCTGCAACTTGACATCAAAAGGAATATATAACTGTAGGTCTAATAACAGCGATCTTACCTACAGCTGAATGAACTATTCCAGAATTTTCTACCCTAACCCACATGATTATTACAGCGATGTATTTCCGGAATGAGTGTTTGTGCCTTTTCCCATATTAAATCCCCATAAGGATTTTAAAAAGCTCTGCATTTTATACTCCAGCTAAGATGGCATTTAGTTTGGTGTCAGTTAATTACGACAAAATGCATACGTCATAACGGTATGTGGCATTCTACAAAATTTTTTGATATCTCTTCTAAAACCTTGAAAAACTAGTGCTACGGCAGGCGTGAATCAGACAGTAGAATTGTAAACTGAGCTTATTTCCTCCTTCTGCTTTTTTTTATTTTATATTTTATATTATTATTTTGTCATTTTCCCTTTTTTCTCTCACTGTTTCAGTTTCAATTTGCTTATTGTCATAGATTATTTCTCCCTTGACAACTAAAATTATACAATAGTGATTTGTAAACAGTTTGCATTTATATATAATTTCTTCAGAATGCTAACATAAAGGAATATGCTTAAATTAAAATAGTTTTTTTTTTTTTGTTAAGAATCATACATGGCCTAGACAATGACCTCTTCTGTTCTTGATTAAGGTGCTGAGTTTACATAAAACTTACAATTGTACATAAATAAATATTCCATAAAAACAGATAATGTTTGATGTTTTAGAAAGAGCTGTTAACAGGAGCTTTTCAATTTTTTTTCTACATGTGTTGAATGAATTTATTTTTCTTTAAATCAAGTTCAAATTTTAACCAGATTGTAACAAATATGATAGTTACTATTTTCATTCATCAAATGTCATAACAGTTTCCTTATTCAATTTCACATGCCTTTTGGTAGTGTTTCAAATGGTAGCTGTATTGAGACTAATGTTCTTAAATTTTTCATCATCTAGCTGTGAAAATTGCCAAACTCTTCTGGATTTCATATGCAAATATTTACAAAGTCACTTAAAACGCAGTGCTTTTCTTATCTGAAAAAAACTTGTTTTTATTTTTTAAGGACGGTCAGAAGAGATGTTGGACTCTGAGAATCAACAGAGAGTTGATGGTTTATCAAGTAAAGTTTCAAGATTAAAATCTGTAAGTAAAGTAATAGTATGAGTGTCTACTGTATCATTTAAACATGCATAGCTAGTGTTGTCTAATGGTATGTTTTGAAATGTGTTTGGCAGTATTAAAGATTTCCGACTAGATCAACATCTCTGATCAAACTGGAAATAGTTTACTATTTTACTTTCATTATTAGCAATGTTTCTGATCCATCAAAAAAAATTTTCAGAATCATTTCTTTTAAGTATTTAAGTATATTTAAAAGTTAATTTTTTCACTTCAGTTCTTAAATGGATTTTGAATTGAAGCATTTATTAATTTCTATCTAACCCTTTTTGTGTGGTTTAGAGTTGATAGGTGAAATGAATCATTGTTATGTGAATTACAATTGTTTTGTAATAAATATTTTTGAATAATGTATTATGTTTATTTTTAAGCCCCTTTACTATATGAAAACTATTAAACTTCTTCCTAGTCAACCACTACAGTAGCTCAGTTGGTAGAGTGCTCACTTCGTATGTAAGGAGTTAGGGTTCGAAGTTCGAACCCAGTCAGGGCTGACCAAGACTTGAAAATTGGTAGTGACTGTTCTTTTGCCAAGCACTCTCCATTCAGAAATAAAAGTCATGTGGTTCTTCAGAAGAAAACCAATGTCATGACACACCCCCCCCCCACATATTGCTCTGAGTGGGCTACAAGGGTAAAAAATTCTGTCATTTTTCTTATAGCTGGTTACATCTCAATATGAGTGAAATTATCTTGACTAGGATGTAAAACCCCATTAAATTAAATAAAAAATCTTCCTAGTTGTAACAGAAATTCTCTGTGATATCAACGACTATCATATCTCTACAAAGAGGAAACGTTCTTGTTACTGAAATTTTACATGTTGAAAATAAAGACAAACACAGATCCTTATTCCCTTCAATAACACTGACGACATCACTTCTCGTATAAACATCATCAGTATTAACAAGTAAAATCTCTGTCACTGCAACATTTCCTATTTTACAGAATAAAGTAAAAATAACATTAATCATGATAAAAAAAAACAAACACAACAAAACATCACCTGATTTAATTGTTTACCATTTTTTACACTTTAGCTCATGTAGATTCATTGTAAAGTCAGTCCTGATGACGGTAGCATAGCTACCGAAACATGTTGACCTAAATAATAAAATATACCATTAATGTTTCATCAAGTGTTTAGATCCATCTATTTAGTAAGTCTATTCTACAAAAATACCGTACATGTATTTATATTAGCCTGTGTTATATTTGGCACTCTGAGGTTCTCAAACATTTAGCATGTATTATTAATATCGGTGCTGTCATTGTTTCCCCTTAGACAGGTAATCTAAAATTAATGATGAAGTGTATTAACATTGATGGAAATTAATTTAATGCCAAAAGCATCAATATTAATACACAGCAAAAATAAATACTTATAGAGTATTAAATGGTAATTGAGGATGTGCATATTAATTTTTAGTTTTATATGCTTAAGTCAGTTAACAATATCAAATATGGTTTAAGTTTATTGAATTTTATATGAAAGTTTAGCAAAATTGACTGTCTTAAGCACAGAAACTTTGAGAGTAAAACGGTGTCAGTCCTAACTTACCAGTAGTTGCTTGTCTTTGTTACTCTTGATATAAGAATTTTTTTTCCCCTCGTTTTAGTGTATTTCTGATTTATCCCTAACTTTTTTTCTTTCATTTTAATTTATAGTTAGCATTGGATATTGAGGAAGAAACAAAAGAGTCTAACAGATACTTGGATGATATGGTAATTATAATTACTGTAATGTATAAATTAAAATGTTAACCTTGACGTAAACATAACATCTGAAAGGAATGCAAACTGTTGAAATTCAACATACCAAATTTTGATACTCCTAAAATCAAGGTCTCATCATTTTTCTATTTGCATTACTCAAAACTGCAATTTAACTTTAAGTTTTCTCTATGTTGAAGTTCACAAATTCAAAAGAATAACAAAAAGACCATTTGATGACTTCCGAGTTGTGTATTTGAGACAACAGCGACAAAATTATAAAATTTAAATTGTAATTTTTTTAATGGATTTAAGTATTCATGTTATTTTAAATAGCAAAACATTTCATCTAAAAAGAGTTGGACAATATGAAAAAAAAAAAAATACAGCTTTGTGTAGGGAAATGTTTTAAATATCTTAAATAGTATTAGTATGGAGTAGAGTAAAACCTTGATTCATTGTTATATTTTGTTATGAATGATTTTGTTGTTTTAAATGGATTTAGCAATAATTTGAATGGAGTGGAGTTGAGTAATGGTTTTTACACCCCTGTCATGATTCCTAAACTTATATTGAGGCAGGTAGTTCTTGCATTGAGAGGGACTGTCCCTATAAGCACACTCTTTAGGCCACTTGTCCACTAAGGCTTCTGGCAATAAATATATGGAGGCTTATTTAGAAAACATAAAAATGGATTTTATGGCTTTCAAAATGGTGTAGCCATAAGTTAATGTAAAAAAATATACAAGGGCATTTTAAC
>CM056601.1:21139535-21241546 GCA_029721355.1 Tegillarca granosa
GGAAAATCTATTGTTGTTAAAAGCATCATGAGCTGGGTCCAATTACAGAATAATACATATATTTGGCACTGTGTGGAGATTGTCAAGGAAATATCTATGAATTTGATAATAAGATATTTCCTTACTGAAGTTTAGATTGATATAAAAAGAATCAAAATTGAAATAAATCAAAAATTAGTAAACTGCAGATGACTGTGGCTTGATTACGAACCTAAATAATAAAGCCCTGGCTAAAACATGCATCAAGCAATAAGAACTACAGTACACCTAGCATTTGAAAGAATTCATGACATCTGGCTAGTGATAAATGCCAAAGCATATAGAAGCTTTTGAAATCAAATCAAAGGGGGAAAAAGATCAATTTAAATGAAACAAAATCAGTATACTGAAATATTTTTCAGAGTTGCTTGTCAGTCATTGTACCTGTTGTCTGAATAACTAGACAGTGTACCAGCACATTACGTCATATTTTCAGTGCTGCTTGTCTCTTCTACCCTTGTTGTCTTAATTCCAACATAGCATACCAGCACACTTTGTCAAATTTTAAGAATTACTACTCAGTCAGGTACCTGCCATCTAAATTACTACATATTTTTTCATGTTGCCTCTTTAAAGTGATCTTTTTTTTAAATATTTATAAATATCCAAAGTATTAATTAACAGAAACTTCATAAGTAATACTTCTTTAGGTCAATGTCAATAAATTTACAAATTTCATTTCTTTATCAAGGACAATTTTGTAACGGAATTATTCACAAATATAATCTAAACTAGGTCATCCAGAATAAATTGTCCTTGGATAAAAATTTTAATGAAATAAACAGTGGCATGGTCAATGAAAAAAGCACTTTGTGAACAAAGAGATATAAAAATAGATATATATGCAGTGCAAGAAATTCATATTACATTAAAAATGACATTATCCCTTTCATGTAGTATTAATAAGTTGCATTGATTATCGGGACAACCTCATTTCTAATTGCAAAATAAAGATTTTTATGTTTAAAAACATAATTAACAGTAATTAAAAATTTTAAAAGAAATTAAAAAATTAAATCAAATTTTATTCCGAATCACCAATGAGATTTCAATGGAATACTATAATACATTTAAGCCGTTAATACTTTAATAGCAAGTTTTTAAATTATAAAGACGCAAGAAACTGATCTAAAAGCTGTACACATATATAATATGCTCAGGTTTTTTTTTTCTTTTCTAAAACTTTGTACACCTTATTTTGTGTTTAGTATACCAGTGAATATATATTCAGTACTAGTAGTGTGAAATGGTGTTCAAGCACATAACATTCTAAATAATTAATATTATATCTTTTTAAAAAAACAAAAAGGAAATAAAAATAAAACATAAAAATATATATATCATCTCAATTATTACATGTACTTTATTTAGGCCTGAATTCTTATTACTTCACAAGATTTTTTGAAAATACAATTGGTATCATTCAATTTAAAAGGTTTTGATATTGAAAATTCCAAATTTCTAGGCATGTGAATTTAAATTTACATTTCTAAGTGCACATCCAAGATACAGTCACTGATTACCTTTTAAAGTGGGTACAGTGAACATTTACACATCTCTATATTGAGGGCACCTGACTTGTATTTGTCCTAATTGTGTTCAGTATGTGTATGGTATTAATATAAAACACAAAGAATCCTTGTCTGTGAAGGACAACATATTGCATTTTAAACATGATGTCACGCCTCCAGGTATATTCTGATCTGCTAATCATAATGCTTAATAGTTTTAAACTGCTATATATACATGTTTATGAGAGCAGTCAGAATTTCAACAATGAAAAAATATCGTAAAATATTCATTCAAGTTGAAGAGAAATACCATATCCTTCCTCTAATCCCTACAATACTTCGCAGCTTTCAATTGTGAAATTGGAACAAAATTTACCCTTAAAAAATCATGTATCAGTTTTTTGTTACATCAAACCCTTATAATCTATACTTATTTTATTATTTAACAATTTATTCAAAGTTCCAATTGTCTTTTATCAACAATTTTTCCCCACATTAACACACCTTTATATCATGACAAAAAATTCCTTAAAAAATTAAGTTTAAAATACAACACTGATTTTTGTAAAAGATTTAGATTAATAAAGTAACCAGCTGTTATACATATTAACAACAGATAAAATAAAACAGATAAAAAATATAAAATTACAGTATTTTGAAATGAGATCAAAACCCTTTTTTTACGAGTTACAATCGAAATTTGTGAGAAAATTCTCTGATCAGAGATTCCATTTCAGCGTAATATACATATTGTAATAGAGATTCATTTCCAACAGTAACACAGATACACATACTGTATGTCTAGAAGAAATATTTAAAATCAAGAGATTCTGTTCCAACAGATATACAAGTGTATGTACATTTTTGTATATAAAATTTTTATTTAAAAGAACATTTTTAGTAAAAGTTAGTAAAAGTAAGCATAACAGATCATAAAAGACAACAAACAGCGTTAAAACCAGAAACATTTAAAAACAGGAAGAAAAATGTATAATAAGACACAAGAGATTCTTTAAGATAAAAACATATATGGGATTCCTTAAAACTGGTAAATCATGGCAAATCCAATTAATTCATGACAATCTATTACTAGAATGTATAAAATCATCACTTACTGGTATTTACTATGAGGGAAAAATAAAAACGTATAGGCCAAATGCAAAATGCCAACTAAATTTTTCTCTAATCTGCATAAATTGATTTATAATGTGGGAAATGTTACATTCCCTAATTTTTGAAATAAAAGAACAATAAATGGAGTACCAATGTTTATACCACTGTCAAGATTTTCTCACCAATGGGGAAGATGATGATAATAATGGTGTGTGTGTGTGTATGTGTGTGTGTTCTCACAATAGGTGGAATTTGAACAAAGTGGAAAACAGTCATTGTCTTACAATATCATACTTAAACCACTGCAAAAGAAAAGAAAAAAAAAAAAAAAAAAAAAAAAAAAAAAAAAAAAAAAAAAAAAAAAAAAAAAAAAAAAAAAAACCAAGAAAAAACCAAAAAAAAAACCTCTAAAAAAAGAAAAGAACACATGTATAAGTGTCAACTAACTGTGGAAATAATCCCATATTTTAAACAGCAGTTTTAAGGTATCTCATATACATTAGATTATAAAATGATATTAGCTAAAATACACATATATATGCAACAACACATTACTATACTAAAAGACATGTATAGGGATATAATATTAAAACTTAACTAACTGCAAGCACTACAGAAAAAAATATACATGTAAATGAAACAAAGGCCAACAAAACAAATACTAGTATATATAGTAACATTAACTACAGTATAATTAACTAGCATATCTAATAATATGTAAAGTACAAAAATTGTACCATAAAATTAGCTAATTGTAAATTACCTCTCGTATGCTCTTCTTTCAAGATGTTTGGGAAGTCACCAGACAGGAGCTCGTTTGAAAAAACCCTTAAACCTTATACATGTAATTGTAATGTTGTTGTTGTTATTATTATTAGTTATATGGCTAAACTATTAACCATTAATTGATAGTAAGATCCAAACAAGAAATATGACAAAATTGTCATATAGATGTATTATATCTAATGTTCAATATAATCACATCCATGTACATTTCCATGCCTGTCTTGTGAAAAGTTGAAAAACATCTGCTTTTCATGAAACCTGTCTTGTTTCAGAGATAAACTGTGTAATTTAGGTACAACTAGTTTTTAGTCATTATATAAAGCAGCACTATGCAACAATTGGTATCTAGTGATACAGTAATAACAAGATCAAAATATCATCGAACATTGCAAGCAAAAACAAGTAATGTGGATTTACAAATAAATGTAACAATAGCACTAAAATCTATGTGACATAACACTTCAAGAGTTTTGAGATATTTAACTGTAAATAAAGCACTAAAATTAACTGGGCACAGCACTTTATAGGCATTGAGTTATAAATGTATAATATAGCACTGAAATTTACTGGACACACCACTTAAAGGTTGTCCATATATACACCAAAAAATAGCACTAAAATTAACTGAACAAAGCAGTAAAAAAAAAGTTGAGTAATTTAAGAATAGCACTAAAATTTTATGAGCATAGAAAGCAAAAAGTTTCAAGTTATGTAACTGTAAATATACAAGTGGCACTAAAATTTACTCGGCATATATCACTTGAAAGGTGTTTATATATAAACATCAAAAATAGCACTAGAATTTACTTAGCAAAACACAATAAGTCTTAAGTTATTTTATCACTGTAAAAGTAGCACTTAGGGTGTTACAGATATAGAGAACAGTGTCTGAAAAAATTTCTGTGATGCTAACGTCCAGAGATAATAATGTGTAAATATTTCTGTGTTGCTAACTTCTAGAGATAACACCTTGGAGAAATCTGATATAAAAAGATTCCATTCTCAATAATGTTTAAAAAAAAAAAAAGTGAAATGATATTAATAAAAAGAAAACAGTGTATATCTATATATGTATATTATGTACATATGCTAAGGTTAAAAGAAAATAAAAAGAGAGGTGAAAGAAAAAACAAACCAACAACAACCTGCTAAAAAAGAGCAGCAACAATCAGCAAAAGAAAAACATAATAACGAAAATATAGGCTGGCAGATCATTAATCTATTTACAATTAGTTAATCTATATAAACAGGGCAGTGTAAGACTGACTGTCAATGTTCAACAACAGCTTTATCTGACGTCGATAAACAATCTGGTCATGTTTTTCTCTTTGGATGACGGTTGGAAATGCTAGATTAAAATTCACGTTCAATATTTGAAACAAAAGAAAAAAAGTAATAAATAAATATACTTGAGTGATTGTGATTATGTGTTAAAATTTGATTCTTATTTCTTGGTCTTGCTGAGGTTTCTAAGCTCTACAACAAAATTATTTTATGAATGAATATATGATAAATGGGACACAAATATGGTTAAACTGTTTGTAAATAGAAAAATTTAATTATGTTAATGCCCTTGACATTTCCCATAACTTAGAAAATTTCTCCCATAGATTATTATAATAAAAATGTATTAAAAATTCTGATGTTTATCACCATTTTTTAAAAAATACTGTTTACAAATATACCCTTTCATTTACATATTTTTTTTTTTTAATAAAATGTTGATTACACGACATTCATATTAAAATTTGTTGCTGTCCAGTTTTACAATTTACATACATACATACATATATTTCTGTGCATAAGTTTTCCTATCTACTTTAAATACTATAGATAAGTTTATCTCTTGATACTTTTTCATGTACATGTATATATCTGGTACATAAATCATAGATAAATATTCTTGTCAGATTTTAAAATCAAAACAAATCAGACAAGTTCCAACATATTTGCATAATACAGGGAACAAATTTTATTTAATTTAAATACCTAAAAAATGTGGTCCCTTAGTACTGCTGATTAGATTACAACAAGAAATCCACGGATTTAAATGTCTCACCTAGTTGGTTTCTGATCGAGTAAAAAATTACTTTTAACATAAATTTTCACATTTTGACACGCTGCCGCCGCCTACGACACTAGAAAAGTAGCACCTAAATCTCGTCTTATGGCAATGCCAGGCTCGAAAAAATCAGATAATTTCATTCGTTGTGCAGCAATGATAAATGAGCATAATTTTCTTTAAAAAATATCTTTCAGCACAGACACAACATAAATAATTTAAATGCAAAATCATCCATAACCTGTAAATGTAGTTAAATTAACGATACCGATTCTTTTTAGATATCAATTTTTCCTGGGACCCTAAATGTTAACAAATTTGAACACTATGAAAAACTGAAATTAAACATGATCTGGCCTCACACATAAATATTAATGTAAACTATCAGACAGATAATTGACTTGTATTTACAATATTCATTATTGTTATTAATGAGCATATACCCTGAACATAAAACTTCTTTAACAACGAACATATCAATGGAATAAGTTTGTATTGAAAACAAACAATAAATTATGAACACAAGTCTGTCTGTTTGACCCCCATTAAATTGATTTAATTTTACTTCCAGATTTCATTAAAACTCACTGACTCTATGAAACTGAGTGGTACTCAATTATTCCAACAACTATGCCACTTAATATTCATCTTAAATAGCACAAAGACTAACATGTATGCTTTCAAAATATAACCCATTTCTTACCAGCACATTTTCTTTAAACTATTCTATATCTATTAATAATCAATTCAGCAAATTTATGATTGTCACATCTTCACAAATTTTTGTGAAAACATTTGTCAAATTTTCTTGGTTGAAAATCTCTTAAATACAAGTAGAATTCTTCTTTCCATAATAAGAATTTAAAAAAAAATCTTCATCAAACAATCACAATTAGTTGGTCTGGAAGAATTTAATCAATTTAATAGGATGATAATAACATTAAAGTAAAATAGCACTCTCATGAGGATTTAAAGCTGCCTAGTATGTGTACTTATTTATACCAATGCATTTGTACAATGTATGTAACATACATACATACATGTACAAATATGATATACAATGTATATCACTAAAAAAATAACTTACAAAGTCATAAACAATTCCAAGCAGGATAAATCCATTATATAATGGAATATATGAAAAAAGAAAAGCCCCTTAGGCCTTTTCACTCATCTGAAAGCATATCCACAAATAAGTCTAATAACGGAACTGTCGCCTGTTTACTTTACAGAATATGTATAGGAGTTCTGATACTGTTTGGTATTTTTATCAAAGGAAATTTTTGAAAAAGGGCCATCACAATTTGAAAAATTTATGAGGATAAATCAACATGTTATATATAGCCCATTAATTTCACTGAATTGCTAACTTGGCATTTTGTTTGTTACATTTAATAACACAGATTGTTAATTTTTTTGTTTAGGAAAACTTGTTATGGTTGTCAAGTTTGAATATTACATACATGTATACATACAAAAACTTGTATTATATCAAAACCATACTTGATTTTTTTTTCTGTTTTACCATTTTCCTGTTTTATTGTTTTGTCTTTTTCTTACACTTTCACTGAAACAAATCCAGCTGAAATTTAACACTGATAACATTATCATCTATATATAATGTAAAAAAATGGCTAGGTCAACAATTTTAAAGCTCAGCTGGGAGAAAATCTCAGCAAAGTTAATTTATAATAAATAATACCTGAATTTAAAAGAAAAAAAAACATATTTCGTTCTTTTTTTGTATAAAAAAATGCATATAACAATTACAATAATAACAAGACAAACTAATTTAAAAGCCTTCATTAATTTTTGTCATCTCCAGATGGTATGGTTGTTGTAAAGTTTGGATTATTTATTGTCTTCTCATTGCCAGACTCATCCTCTAATGTAAACTGTAATTTATGAGCTGGTCCCCAATCTTTTGTACATTTCAAAAGGTGCCTTATTTTCTGAAGAATAAAATAAAACATACAAGATGTAATTTAAACTAGAAAAACCTTTTGTAATTAAGGATTAGGATGAATTCTAATCGCTTGGCCCCAGCAAGAACCAGACCTGCCAACCAACTGAAATATTCATTAGTAAGATCAAGGAGTTTTTCAGTAAGATTCAACAAGTTTCAGTTATATTTTATAAAAGTCAGTTTTTATTATACAGTAAAACCTGTCTACAAAGGCCACTTGAGGGACTGGCCAAAAGTGGCCTTTGTTGACAGGTGACCCTTCTACACAGGGTCGATATTCTGAAGACCAGTTATGTCCCTTAATTTGCATTTGACTTATAACTTCTCCAATTTGACAGTTATAAATTGGATGTACAAAGCATCAATATTAATGTATTGTTAAAACAATGGACAATTGTTTTTAATTTAATATTTTAAGGATTTTTAAAATGCAAGAAAAATTATAAGCTTGGTGTCATTAATTGATTATATAATTTTCTATGCATTAATATATTTTTTCATAATATTTCTGACATATCCAGTTAATCAGGTGAGCTTCAAAAAGCCCTGCATTGACATTTGTACCATTCTTACACTACCTAAACCCCTAGGCTAATAATGTACATCTCCCATTTCTAGAAAATGTCCTGGCAACTTTCAGTTTTAGAAGGGTTGCCAATAAGGGGGATTTTTTGTTTTAGAAATAAAAAAACTGGACAACTTTCATTTCAAAAATAATTATGACTGACAAGAAAAATACTTGTATGTAAGAAACAAGGGCACTAATAAAAAATTTAAAATAATTAATTTTACCGGTAATACAAGTCCAGGTAACCTAACCCCTTTGTGAGCCCCACTGAGAGGTGATAAAAAAATCAATACTTCACCTTGAATAGCCGGACTTTTTGACAGTATTTAAATCTTTACCTGTAACAGGTTACTGTTAATTTAGGGCTTTATTCTGGATAATTGATGAACAAACTTTCAGAGGATTTTATGATCAGCTTCTAATTAACAGATTAATGGATTAATGATTGTCAAGTGTTAATTTTATAAAAGTGAGTAGAAATCGGCCAAAATGTCTACTGTCCTGACTTCTATGTTAAGCAACTTAATTGCCGATTTACAAGTTTTCCATAGAACTCAAGAATTGATAAAATTATTTTCATAAGTTTTGATCATTATGTTATGAATTTTACCATTTTTTTTCAATGAATTTTTGTGGCCATAGTGACCGTTGTACACAAGTAATTTTTCCGACTAGGCGGCCGCTAGGGTGACCGCTGACCGCGTCAGGCAGGTGACCGCTCTACAGAGGTTCATTATATAGTAAAAACGTTAGGGACTGTTTCAGACTGACCGTTACTGACAGGTGACCGCTCTACACAGGTGACCGCTTCCACAGGTTATACTGTATAAGCAATTTTTAATTATTGTGTTCAATAAGAAAATTTTTAAACAACACCTCTGCTTTTATCATAGCCTGGTTACCATTACTACTGATGAAACCCACATAGATGTCAAAGTCCGATTTGTTGAAGCTAGGGTTGCATATTTTTATGTTTTTTTTTCTTGACATGGCACCAGATATCATCTATACTGTCATGTGCAATATTTAAATCAACATGACAGAAATTACAGTAAATGAAAAAAAAATCACCCTTTCTACTCTGTTGTATGAATGGCAACATCAAAAATACCATACTGATTATGTTATTTGTGGCTGACTGTATCAGACATGTCTCCCTGTACCTTGTGTTTGCTTATTTTTGACAGTTGCAGCAAAAACTTTAAATGCCGCGACAGATGTTTGATTATTACGTCTCAAATTACTTTAAAATGCTTTACTATTAAGTGCTCTACTGGCTTTGTGTAATGGTTACTTTGACAGATGTTTGATTATTACGCCTCAAAATTACTTTAAAATGCTTTACTATTAAGTGCTCTACTGGCTTTGTGTAATGGTTACTTTGACAGATGTTTGATTATTACGCCTCAAAATTACTTTAAAATGCTTTACTATTAAGTGCTCTACTGGCTTTGTGTAATGGTTACTTTGACAGATGTTTGATTATTACGCCTCAAAATTACTTTAAAATGCTTTACTATTAAGTGCTCTACCGGCTTTGTGTAATGGTTACTTTGACAGATATTTGATTATTACGCCTCAAAATTACTTTAAAATGCTTTACTATTAAGTGCTCTACCGGCCTTTTGTAATGGTTACTTTGACAGATGTTTGATTATTACGCCTCAAAATTACTTTAAAATGCTTTACTATTAAGTGTCGGCTTTGTGTAATGGTTACTATCTTTTTATTTGTGTAATGGTTACTATCTTTTTAATGCTTAATGGTAATCTGCCTGTCTAGCTTTTGTTGCACGATAGTTGTATAAAATATTGTTTGGAAATGTAAAGATAATGAAAAATAATGTTTAATCTTTACAATTATATGATTATTAAATTTTTTGTAATTTTCCGTAAGAATTAGGGAAAAATCGTAAGGGTTGGCAGGTCTGAAGAACCCCTAATAAACAAGTAATTATTTGCAATCACATATAACTGTATTTGTATATAACATAAATCTGAACATTTAGATAGTGTTTTTAGTCCAACTCAAAATTTTCTCAACTATATTGAGTTGGTCATTTCTGGGATATTTGAGGAAATCAGACTACCGGGTAAAAACCAACTTTCTACAAGTTAACTGACAGAATTTTTTAACAGTGTGATCTGCTAAAGTACATGTAGTATTGAAACATAATATTCACATTTAATTTACATGTTTTGCTTTTACATTTCAGGTACTGAGAAATATTTTGAGGAAAAAAGAACCAAATGCTCACCATCTCTGGTGTTACAGGAGACATTACTGTACATCTAGTAAGTCAATTAATTTATGCATTTAGAAAAACAACTACTTACTAAGATGTTAATTACCCATTACATTAAAAGTATCAAACACTTACTTGGAAAAAGCTTAAATCATCAGGAGCTCTCATTATTTTATTAATACTCATAGATGTAATGAGTATGAGAGGAATCAGGGATAAACACCATCCAAGTCCGTTAGACCAACCAGGGTACACATAATCACCAAGTGTCAAAGGCTTGTACTGGACCAAGTTGAAAACCAAAACAGACTGGAATAAACAAAGATTTTGTTGGATATTTACTTTACTAATAGATATGAACACATATAACACAATTTACATTGAATTTGTATATTTTATTTCCTATTGAATAAACCATAACAGAAATAAAGTTAACTGTAATATGGATATTACTTCAGGGCTGTCAGTCGTGTTTAATCCAGAAATTAAATTAGTAGGGCCTTCTTCAATCTCTGCTCTGGCTATTTATCAAAAGAATCTTACATTAATTATTATGGTTTAAATTGAAAAGGGTTGGATGCATTTCTATAAACCTCAATCGTCAAAATCCTCGAATTCTAAAAACTCTTTATAAAATTAGTTGATTGTAAAAATTTTTCAAATAGAACAACACAGATAATAAATACAACCAAATGTGATTTAACTTAGTAGTTTTTATGTCAAGATTATTTCAACATGAAATCAGATTACAATTTAGCATTTTTTACTGAAAACCAAAACATTTTGCATGACTTTGACTTTATAGTAAAATGTACAAAGGTCCTTACAGAATTTACAGTTTAAACATTTTAATGCATAAATTAAGTAAAAGTTCCCCCCTTTTTTAACAACAATATAATTTAATCAAGAAAATCTTGTGGATAATAATTTTTTACTGTGCCAAATGCTACAGTCTGTCTAAAATTTATTACAGTCAAGTTGTTGTATACAATTTTTAAGACTAATAACAAACTGTATATTTACCAACAATGTCAGTGGTGAAATGAATTTCCAGAATATAGCAAAAAATTTATGCCAAATTTTGGACCTTTGTCCAATCATCATTTCTATATCTTGTAAAAATCTTTCAGCACCTAGGTAGAAGAAAACAACAATTTGAATATAATGAACAAACTTAATATACAAAGTTACCAGAAGCACAATGATGCATACCTGCAATTTACTGTTCATTTAAAACAAAATTTACTAAACAAAAACTTTTTAATACTGGCTGCCAACATTCAACTGACAGGCATACCTAGGGTAGGATAATAGCTTTCTGCACATAGTGTAAATTAACTGTAATGATTCAAAATAATCCAGATAAAAAACATGATATGAATCTTTGTTAGGGCAATTTAATTCTAAAGAAATCATATGAAGCCTTGGCCTACTTATTAACAATAGTATCAAATGCTTTTCGTACAGCTGCCAAGTTTTACATTTTGATTGATGTAATAAAATGAATGCAATCCTAGGTGTTTACTTACACCCCTGTGTACCATACATTTGTGAAGTTGTTGATATTCACCTGTTTACAACATGTACACAATGTATGTAAGCAAGATATGTAAGGCCATAAATAATAATATGTTTGTTTGCCCTAACCCGACTGACCCAAAAAATTTCGCCCGAATCAAGATCTTTTTTTGTTCAAAATTCGCAATGTTTTTTCCGGATTTTTTCATATCCATATCTGTCTTGAGTTTGTTACTTAAAATTGTCTGTCAAAACAGCGCTTTAACATATGGACCATTCCTGCTGTGTAAGCCTCTAAATGATATAGATGAAAATATGACAACATGTTTACCCTCTCGTCTTCGATCCAAATGTAAAATGGATCAAAATCTAAACCTCTAGTGGCAAATAGACTTTATCACTATGAAAATACAAGAACATGGAGAGAAGTGTTTGATGAAGTTTGCGATGAAGATTTTATGCTGATGAAAACTGACCAAATCGATGTTACTGCTATTTTTCTTTGAAAAGAAAACAAAAAAGAATTTCCCTACCTACCTACCCTAACCCGAGACAGGTGGGTCGGGTTTGGGCAAACAGAAATATTTTTAAATCTGGCCTTAAAAAACAAGAGGCCCATGGGCCTTAACGCTCACCTGAGTATATGTCCAAAATTGTTTGCAAAGCGCAAAAGACAATATATTAGGTAACAGAAACTTTACAAGTTTTCTCAAGTTAATAACTCCCACAAAACTTAATCAGAAATATATCCACTCACATTTCATTTATAAGTAGCATATATAATATGCATGAAGTAACTGTAATGCAATGAATAATTTCAAAATCATTCACAAATTTCAGTATACTTATGCAACTATGTCCTTGACCTTTGAACATATATGACCTTGAACCATATTGCTCGCCATGTCAATACCTACAATATTCTAATGTACATGCCTATACAAAAAGTTAATAGTTTTCACGATAATAAGCAATTTAAATCTTCTTTTGCAGCTGTGACTGTAGTGAAACTACATATATTTTGTAGTGAAACTAGCGGTAAACACACATAATTATTTGAATTTAAACTGTTGTTAATAGTTCTTGATAGTTTAATAGTTTTTGCTAGTATTTAATTCATAAATTAATACCTTGTTACATTTTAATTGAATTCGCGGGAATTAGTGCATGAAGCATATCGATGTCACGGATCCGCCATTGTTATTGTTTGGTAGTCTCGGACCCAAATTAAATATTCTATTGACAGTATTTATGTTGTGAGTAAATTAATACTATTTGTGTATTTGTTACATGACAATGCCTTATTGGTTATATTATTATTTTGTTATCTGGTAAAAAATATAAGTGACGGTATAAACTGTAACTTTACTTTGGTTGTCAAGGAGGCTACTAAAGCGTCATCACTATGGGTATAAATAGCCTGTTCCAATTTTTGAACTAAAGAGCAGACGAAACTGGGGCAAAGGTAATGACCTATGTCGCGGGTTGGGATTTCCTTGGGTGGATTTTAACTTTATGTACTTATAATTTTATGACATTTAATGGTAATTTAGTACATTATTTGGACATTTAAAAGTAAATACTTCATTCTTTAAATATTATACTCCCTGTCCAATCATAGCTTGGTTAAAGTTTTAAAGGGTTAAACTGCTCTTCCAAAAGGGGGTTTTCTGGGGACTTATTTTGGGATCAGAAATTCTCTCTTCCTACTTCAACACTGTAGAAGCAATAGCTTCACATATTATTATTATTATTATTATTATCTGAAATGCATACTTTAAGCCATAGAAGCAATAGCTTCACAAATTGTTATCAGAAGTGAATACTTCAACACTGTAGAAGCAATAGCTTCACATAATATTTTTACTATTGTATATTATTATCATCAGAGGTGAATACGTACTTCAACACTGTAGAAGCAATAGCTTCACATATTAGTATTATTATTATCTTAAGGAAGTGAGTACTTTACATCTAGAATATTAGGCTAGAAGCAAGTGCTTCATATGTGGCTTAAGAGTCAAAAGGCTAAATTTTATTGATTACTTCATTTATCTTAATAAAATTATTATTTAACTTATTTCATGAGTATGTCATGCTGAGCTAAACCAAGTAATCTCCATAGTGTTTTAATAGCCCTTCTTGTTAAAGTTTTTATTAAAATATATGTGCCAGGTGGTGACTGCACAGCGGCCATCACACACAGCACAAGTAGTGGCTGCGGATTCTATAACCATTCACAAGTAGTGGCAGCAAAATCCCCCAACCATTACAGTGACCTCGACCTTTGAACACATGACCTTGAACCATATATCAAAATGATTGTCATATCAATATCTACAATATTCTAATATTCATGCCTATACAAAAAGTTAATAGTTTTTCAAGATAATTATCAATTTTTGTCTTCTTTTACAGCTGTGACCTTGACCTTTGAACATATGTCCTTGAACCATATATCAAAATGATCGTCATATCAATACCTACAATATTCTAATATACATGCCTATACAAAAAGTTAACAGTTTTCAAGATAATTAGCAATTTTAGTATTTATAAGCCAAAAATAACATTTCAGGGGCAACAACTCCTACATGGATTATCATATAGTTACAAAACTTGGTACCTTTAAAAATTTAGTCATGCTGAACATTTTTACAATGTTTTGATTTCATATTTCTCTTAATATTTGCAAGAAAATTGCTAAAACTGCATAAATCACAAATTAGGTCATGACCTTGATTTGTGACCTTGACCCTAATTTAAAGGTCATTTCAAGAAAAAGTCAAAACTGAAAACCTCATGTCATTATCTGTTCAAATAGTGAAGTTATAACAATTTGAAGCCATTTTACGAAATTTTTTAAATTAAACGCAAAAATGCGTAACCCTATTTTTTGACCAAATTTTACTAAATGAACAAACTATAGGCTTAAGACCCTAGAGAAGCCAAATATCACATCAGATTTTTTCTCCCATCAATACTTTCGGAGAAGAAAATTTTTAAAGATTTTTGGACCCCTAGGTCACCTTGACCTAGTTTTGGTAGCCATGGCAACGCCATGAACAAATCTGAATTGCACCGGCCCATATATGCTTCTAACTAAGTATCACTGAAATCTGTCCAGCAGTTTTGGAGGAGAAGTCGAAAATAGGTGTTAACGATGCACGCAAGCACGCACGCACATACACACGCTGCCCCATGCCATAAGCTCACATGACCTTTCGGTAAAAAAAAAAAAAACAAACTTTTTTTGACATGCACAGACAAAACATACAAGAATAAGAAAAAATCCTTATTTACTAAAAGAAGGATGAACTTGTATCTTGTCCCTAACTTTCAACAGCGGAGCTGAAGAAGCATGGATGATGACAAGATTTTAAACATTTTGCCTTGTGCAACTATTTCAATTGATATAAAAAAAGGTAAAAGTTAAACTTTATCCATGAAAATTTTCCATAAAAACTTATACCAAATGTTTAAACATTATCTGTAATGTTTATCTGACAAGCTAGCTTAAAAAAAAAAAAAAAAAAGGATACCATGGTAGCCAATTAACATCATTTTTTTACATACCATAAAACCAGCCAACTATTACACTTTCTAGAGTAGCCATCATAAATACCGACCAACTAGACACATATGAGTCCATCAATTGTAGTAGGTAAAGTCCTCCCTACAAAAAAGAATATGTCATACAATAAATAACTGTGATGTAGTTTACAATATTCTTTAGTAATAAATCATGGTCAAAAGTGTTGACAAAGTTTATAGTAATGCTATATACATGTGTAAATGCAAAAATACTGGTTTCTTTGACTTGCCATACCTATCATGACAGCAATAATAAAAAGAAGGCAACTTCTGTAATACTCTAAAGCTCATTTAAATACATGTATCATATATGATTTTTTTTTTTTTAAAATTATGTTTCACCTATGGCACCAAATTAGGCAGATTTTTTAAAAAAAAAAAAACATATCGTAGCACATACTCTGGTTGTGACTGCCAATCCTCCAAAGAATCCTATAATTGATACACACAAGACAACCCATGTCTTCTTCTTTCTGAATGGTGGATATGTATCTTGTACTGCAGTCATCACAGTCTCCAGTAATGCAAACTGAAATGTTTAATCAGAATTACAAAAATTGTAACTAATTTTAAAATATAATTCAGTCTTGTTTAACTTAAAAGCTGCATTAAGTTTTTCAATTTTCTGAATTTTTTTTTTTTTGATTTTCTAAAAATAGCTAACTTCTAATCACGATCCAGAAGATTCATTTTCTAAAATTTCATTCCTTTTAGCTGTAAATAAGCGGAATCCTCTAACCAGTTGGTCAATGTTTAATGATGATTGTTATGCACTTGGAGCATGCACACAGATGTACGGAAAAACCTATGAATCGAAGGTGAAACAGGACAAATTGCATTAATTGTCCGTCATTAATATCCAGATGTATTTGAAATTGTGTTACGTATCCCCTACTAAGTCACAAATGACAAATACAACAAATTTCTGTGTTTAATTTATCGTATTTCACAGTTTTGAAAGTTGTGTTTAAATGACCCACTTTTTTATGACATAACCATGTTCTAATATTAGATCCCACATGCTACATCTCGCTGCGAATTAATTGTTGTTTCTGTATTTATTGGAGCTTTTATCGTTGAATCAAATGTAACATTGTTCATCAGGAACACCATTGATTAGATTAGCACCATTTTAAATTTTTCTTTGGAAAACTTAATGCAGCTTTAAAAGATATTTTATTCTTTCAAATTTCTTGCAGATTAACTTAGTTTTCTTGCTTATGTATGAAACTTGGAATTATTGTTTCAGCTACTGTTTTTTTTTCAACATTTTATAAGCTTTATTAGCCCAAAATTGAATCATTTATCATTAGTGAATGATTACTAAATTGGATGTAAAGCACCATTATTTCATTTTGCTCTTCCTTAGCTGATAAACAATATTTCTTTATGTTAACTTTGAATTCCTAATCTGTACACAAAATGATCCAAGTACAAGTTAATTTTATAGTGGGCAGTACATATACATGTATAACAGATTCAGAATGGTCATTTGTTATCGACAAAAAACTATTTGTTAAACAGTACTTACTTCACTACCCATACCAAGTGTAATCATCATTACAAAGAACAAGATTGACCACAATGGTGATATAGGCAACCTTGTTACAACATCAGGGTAAACTATAAAGGCCAAACCAGCTCCTGAAAAAGACAGAAACATTTCATTTGACAATTCAATACATGTAATTCAACAAATTTAAATGAAAGGTATACTACAAACAGATACAGTTAAACAAGAATGTATAAAGTTAATAGACAAGAGCTAACAGAACTACTGGAAACATTCCTTTGTGAATTTCTCCTAAAGGAAATAGGAGCAATACCAACAGCATCTCTATTTAAGGGAACACTTGCAGCTTACATCTGCTCTCCTGGAGTATAGCCAGACAAAAACCCCTTCTGCAGAGATACATGTATTTACCTTAAACTGTCATCAGTAATAATGCCTGAAACAAACCCCTTTTTTAATCATATTAGTTATAGAATTACCAGAACACTTGATTTACACAAGTTGTAAATTGAAAATAATCTATCTTTCATGAGATTTTTTTTTTTTTTTTTTTTTGACATTCGATTTAGATAAGAGCATATTTCCATAACTTAGAGTAAAAGTAGGAATGATTAAGGCAAATCTGTAATGATTGGCATGTTCACATACTGAATATTCATGTATACTGACCTTGTTCAACAACATCATCAACCTCCATTTCCAATTCTTTTGCCAGATAACCAATGATGGAAAATATGACAAATCCAGCAAAAATGCTTGTACAGATGTTACCAATAGAAACGATTAACGAGTCTCTGAAAACAGAAAGATTAGTGTTGAAATAACACCACAAATCTAAATGTTATGTTTATAAAATGACATAAAGAGGATTATTTTATAATTTAACATATTTTATGTGCTGACATTTCTACTTCTACAAAGTTGTTTATAGCATTTAGTATTAAATGATTCAACTGACATTTCTTTTTTATGAGACAGATAGACTAGCCTATGTTCATATACGAGTTTTAAGTTTCATTAGAATCTGCTTGTAAGTTTTAGAGGAAATGCCAAAAATAAACATTGGGAGGGCTTTTCACGCTGGAAAAATGATAAACTTTATGCCAAGGAAATTTTGTGAAGGTCAAAGTTCTAAAAACTGTAGTACATTGACACCGTCTGGCAAGCAAATAGACAAACACTGTGAGGGGATCTAAGAACCACATGCAGTAACATGGTATCAATTTAGACCACTTGGCCACTAAAAAAATCAAAATATTTAACATCCCTCAGCCAGAGACAATACTATAAATGTCTAATAAGTCAATATTTAAACCAGAATGTTTTTTTTAAAGCATTTGACAATATATTTCCTTTATGACAAACCACTACTTTAGCTCAGCTGGCAAAGAGCTCATTTCATATGTGGGAGGTCTGGGTTCAAATCCAAGCCAGGTCTGATTGGAACTTACAAAAAATAGGTAGTGATTGTTCTTTTGTTAAACAATTGGCATTTAGAAATGAAAGTCACTGGGTCCTTCAGAGACCTTAGAAACCTATGCCCCGTATCAAGGCAGGCATGGCACACTTATTGAACTCAGAGCACAATGGAAATGTCAAAATTTCTGCCACTTCACCTATAGCTGATGGGATCTCGATATAAGTAAAATATTGTTGACTGGGACATAAAACCCCCTTCAATCAATTATCCTTCACGACCTCTAAAATAACAGGATGACATCCAGTTTATATGAGTGTCTTACAGCAATATTTTTAAGATAATCATCATAATTAGGAAATTTATACTTATAATGAACAAAATTATCTACCAATGTCTTTATAAACTTGCACATATAATTAATTAGACATCTCAAATATTTAAAAGTAATTTCTAGCAAATGACTGATGTTTAATCCATATTCTCAGCAACTTAAACTATGTATAAGTTTTAAAATCATCTTTTGACTTAGTTTTTAATATTTATTTAATGTTCTATTGATATTGTTGTATTTTTAACACTTTCTAGCCGTGAAAAGCAGCATTAATGCTTTAAACAATAATTCATTCACTCACTCACTTTTAAACCAAAACACACACTGGCATGATGAATATTAGAGTAAAAGAAGACTTCAATTTCGATAATACATACTTAAAACAATTGTTATGGAATTTATTGTAACTGGACAATGTAATAAGACCTCCCCATGCCGGACTGAGTGCAAAGAAGATTTGTGCAGCTGCATCTGACCACACCTGGAATAAATAATCAAACAATAGAGAACATCAGAAACTAAATGAAGAAACATAACTCAATGGTAGGATGCATTAATTATTTCAATGCTTTAAAATAATGCTTTTAGAAGTAACACTGACTTTACATCATGCACGTCATCCAAATTATTATTTATACAATAATGCAAGTCTTTTTCATATTAATAACAAATATTCTGATAATTAACAGATTATTTACATGTATCATCAAATGAATGAAAGTCCACATATCTTACAATGGTCTGTTGGTAAAACTGACAAATCAAGCAATGTTCATTTATGTATGAACCTATCTAAAAATGGTTCAAGATTTTACTGCATTACAGAAACTGAAAACAAAATTTATTTTTCAATACTAAGAAGTAGAAACTTTCTTTTTTTTCAAATTCTTTTGAGATCTATTTCATGAATGAGAAAGAAATGTTTGTCATAATTAAATTTTGTTATAAACTTGATTGACTTTCAAGTTTTTATCAATTAACTTGTTTACACACCAAGCTAATATTGCAGATGCTTACCTTTGCAGAACCCAATTTATCAAACCGTGGTGTCAGATAAAATATTATACCATCCACTGCTCCAGGAAGAGTAATTCCACGGAAAAATAAAATTGTCAGCACAACATAGGGGAAAAGAGCAGTAAAATAAACAACCTAAAAGTAGATGAAATATGATATATGTGTATTATAAACTTCATCTGTAAATAGCCTCAGAGTAAATTGAATGAGACAATTATTTTATTTTCAAATATTACTAGTGTTGCAGACATACGTATGAACATGTTTGTATGTACAAAGTGAATCCTTTATAACTTCTTGAAAACTTCATTTGCATGAAAATGATGAAGAAGATTGTAGCCAAGTAGTTTGTAATATACAATGACCAGAGTTACCATACACACAGAAAAATAAAACCGTTAAAAAATACACTTATGTTGTATGTTTGACAACATCAACTGGAAAACTCCTGACTTAAGATTAACACTACACACCACAAAAATCGTGTTAAGTGGTAGTACTTAAAAGTACTTCTCACTAATCATAAATAAATGTCAAACCACTGACAAAATCAATTTACATGAACAAATGATTTATCTACTGTTTCCTTAATACAGTTTATATCTCATTCCAAAAAATGTGTTAATTCTTAAAATCAATGCATTTTATCTTATTCTTTATTCAAATACTTCAGACTTTATTGTTTCTAAATTATATTCAGACGGTACATAAATATCAAAAGTTACTAACAAAAATTTGTTTATGTATTATAGTACTATACCACCAGTATGTTATGATAACTTCATTAGTGCGTACACATGTATATACAAATATATACAACACAAATTTCATCCCAAAAGAATTTTCTATAAAATTTCATGCAATTTGATGTACTTCTTTCCCAGATAACTTACTTTCCCTGTAGATTTGACTCCTTTACTCAAAGCTGCAAATGTTAAACCCCAGGCTAGAAGTAAACACAGAGCAATCTTCCACTGAACATTTCCCATATTTTCTATTCCTTCAGATACATCAAGTACACCTCTCCTGTAAACAAGAAATGACAAACATTTTTATTATTACTCATGAGATAAAATGCTATAAAATCCTTAACTTTGATTGTTTTTTTTAAATCATGTGACCAAAGAAGAAAATGTCATGCATCCAATGAAACATCATAATCTTGCTAGAGTTACTGATCTTAAAAAAGGAAAATAAATCCAAGTTGCTTGAATGTTTTTGTTTACAAACACAAACAGGATGATGATTTGTTTTAAATTAGAATATGTTAAAATAAAATTTAGAATTTATTCTGTAAATTCAAGCATTTTCCAAGGCAAAAACTTAATTCTTTTAAATTTCAAATGTTTTCAAACAGAGACATTATTTTCATGCAGTTTTCAAAATCTGTATAAATCCTGTTAATAAATTATGGTGCTTTTTCATTTTATATAATAAATAGTTAATTGCCCATTAGTGAGGCTGCAGAGAATAAGTCACATTTGCCTCTGGATTTTCCATTAGGAAATATAAGTATGACTCCCCATTTAAGGGCAATAAATGTATATTGCCATAGAGAATCAATTAAATGGATTCAGACAAGTTGAACAATTTTTTTTTTAAAATTTTTAAAGTTTCTATCACTTACTCAAAAAAGTCTTGTGCAGGTGCATGTTTTGTCATGTTTTTGGCTAGATTATGAAGATCATATATATCAGCCATAGTGGAATTAAAACAAGTCTGATTGTAAAATACACTGCCATTAATGGAATTACATACATCAGCCTCCTTGTATGAATAACAGTCTGGAAAAAAAAAAACAGAAACTTTTTTTCATTTCAATGATATTCAAAAGCATTTAACAAGTATATCACATCAGTGTGATAAGTTCTTTATTATTCATATATTAAGTAAATTTAATGAATGAAAAGGCATGCGTTATTTTGATGACATGTTGATTAGGTTGTACCAGAGGAAAACATTTTTGTACATTTAATTCAGATACATGTGAATAATTTACTAAGCAAGCATTCCGGTGTACAACATGTCAGATAATGGATCAAAATCTGTATAATGTTACACCATGAGCGTTTGTTCAGACGTTGGACAAAAGTATTCGCACGGTGAAGCGATTTTAACTCTCCGATATGCGCTATGCTGTATTTCAGTGCTGTATAAATATTGATACATAAGGTTTCCCCCTATGAATATGTTAATATACAAGGTCAAAGTATATATTAGGTCATTTTTGTTGTCGTCTGCTATTTTTAGATCGTCAACAATTACAGAAAATCCAACATGGGGCAAAAATCGGGTGAAATTAGTATAGGGTGTAAAAATATCATTATTAAAATAATTCTGAGAGAAAAAATCATGGAAAAGTTGCCGAAATTTTAGGGATACCTAAATCTACTATTTACAGTTTTTGAAAAAAATTTTTATTAACTGGATCACAAGAAAATCGCAAACGAAGTGGCAGAAAAAAATTGATCACTGTCAGGGCGTCCAGGTCATTAATACGGCAAGTAAGAATGAATAGAAATTCCATTTTGTCCGATGTCACAAATGAATTTAATGCAAAAAATAACTTAAATATATCAGAAAAAAAACCAGTTTGGAGGTGTTTGAGAAAAAATAAGTACAGATGATGTGTATGTAAAAAGAAAATAAGAATCTGTGTGTGTAACCATGTAAAGCTTGTACGATGGTGTTTTGAAAGAAGGCTGTTGACAGTTGAAAATCAATGGAAAAATGTCATATTTTCAGATGAGTCTCAGATTGTGTTGGGAGATAATAATAAGGTTTATTTATGGCGAAAAAGTGACGAGGCATGGTTACCTTCTTGCATTTCTCCAGGTGTTCAGAAAAAATATAGCGTTTTGATATGGGGGTGCATAACTTATAATGGCGTCGGTACGCTTTCAAGAGTCAACGGTAATATTAATTCCACAAAATATATAGACATTTTAGAAGAAAATTTATGGCCTGTTATTGCTAGACACTTTCCAAATACAAATTTTTCGTTTATGGATGACAATGCCCCCATCCATCGTTCTTGTATAACAAATGCATACAAAGAAGAAAATAATATACAGTCCTTTGAATTGCCGGCACAATCACCAGATATTAATCCAATTGAAAACGTTTGGTTGAAAATTAAGAACAATATCAGACTTGTGTCTCATCTTATTCATTCCAATGAAGACCTTTATAATCACATTTTCAATATATCGACGTCATTCACAGCTGAATATATTCAAAATTTATATCACACCTTGCCGGAATGTTTAGCCAGGGTACGCAGAGCCTGTGGGTACATCACCAAATATTAAGGTAAGTGTATATCCATACATTGATACTTGTCTCAGTTTTGTTGATTTAGTTTTTTTTTTTAAATTCCTGAACAAAAAATCATGTGCCATGATGTCATGTCTTCCGACAACAATTGACCTAAATTATATGAACCGTTGTTGATGAAAATTGCAAGGTCACTGAAATGATGTCTATTTACGTTATCGTGCGAATACTTTTGTCCAACGTCTGTATATCTTCAATTTTATTTCCCAACATTTACAATAACATTCTATTTATAGATTGCTTGCATGAAGTGCAAGCGAACTTTTTTTTAAATATCAGCAGCATGTTAGTTTTAATGTTGAGTGAATAAAATTATACATTTTTAAATGTTAGATATCTGGTGGCAATTGACAACCTTTGCATTTAAAAAAATTATTTCAACTTACGTGATGTCATCCATTCAGGTCTGCATTTTTCCCATGGCAATTCACCAGTAAATGACATAAATAAATATAGTAAACACCAACCAATAATGACGGTATAGTAGAGTGCTACAAGTGATGATACACAAATCATACCATAACCCAAACCTGTAAAATAATGAAGGAAAAGAACATATAGGACTTCTTTATTGTGTTAATCTTTCTTATTTTCAATCATGTTCCAAAGGCCTCAGTGGCCAATTGGTCTAGAGTGTTCACTTAGGGATAACCTTACACAGACAGATCCTAATTTGACAAAGTTTGCCATTTCTCTGACTGAAGGTTCGTGGTTATCTCTCAGTACTCTGCTTTCCCTTATATCCAACAACCAACCACCTTAATATTTAAATGAAATGCTATTATTCCACTTCACTTATTTTTTTTTCTAACAGATTATGGTAAAAGACAACCTTAGTTTTTTATATACATGTACTTATATATAAATCTGAAAAGTGGTACAATACCAATAAAATATGTTGCATGTTTTTTAGTTATACAAGCACATATAATTAGTTCATACATGTTTTGCATAACATTTTGTAAATTTTACCTATAAACAATTAACAGTTTTTGAGTTAACATGCAAGAAATCTATAAAACTTTTTTTTTTCGCAACTTAAGACATAGATAAATCTTCTGTTGTAAACATTAAGAAGTGTTACTTACCAGAGAAAAGAGGACAAAATCGATCAAAAATAACTGCTGGTCCCAGGGCAGCAAACTGTCCAAAACTGAGCTCCAAAAACATGAGAGGAATTCCAATCAGGATCAACATCAATACAAAGGGGAATACAAAGGCACCTAAAAAAAAACCAACCAAAACACTAAATTAATAATTATATATGGTGTAAAAATCTAAACAAAGTTTCATGAAAAAAAATCAATTGAAAAATGGTGAACAGACATTTATATCATATAAAATAAATATATTGGCTATTAGTTTTTAAAATAGCAATATCATAAATAGCTTTAAAAACCATGTAACATCTCACAAGTCAGTGACAGATAGAGAAGTTGATATATTAACAAATTTAGATTCTTTTTCATTCAAAGTATATACTTTAATAGGGTATTTGTTTTTAAGGGCCTTATCTGAACCACCCAAGTTTTCATAGTTCCTATAATGGCATTGTCAAATTTCGTAACTGTACATAGGTATAATATTGTGAACAATGTCACATGAAAGCATTTTGGAATGTCAGAAATTGGTTGAAGCTTTAATATAAACTAAGAAAAATCATTGAAAATTTGAAGATCTTTAACCTTTCAGTCTGTAATTACTGCCATATTATTATTTTATCAATAACTGATGGTGGTCATTTTGTGTAAAGAGATATATAAAAACAACATTTTAAATATTTTATCAAAGTGGTGATTACACAGAAGGTTATAAAATAATATTTAACAGTTTTAGTATCAAATAAGGTGGGAGATATTGTTACTTTATATAGAATACATATTATAATCTGGACTAATTTATGAGGTCTATCAGATATCACAAGCAAGCATGTCACTGATAATATCACCTTAAATATATTCATGGATGAATAGTTTCATAAAAAAATTATTGCATTTATTAGTACATCAGTGTCATCAGGGTGTAACGGGCAAACAACCCACTACAAAACTGTTTTATTGTATACAACTAATTAAGCTTACATGACACAAATTATAATTGTTTAAAATAAAGAATGGACTGTATTTATACCAATAAATATCATGATAGTCAAAAATTGACCAATGGCTTTCTTATATAGAGTTAAATATCTGGATGAATGGACATAACAATCCATCCTCACATTCATGAGATTCCTGATTAACATGCTTGAACTCACAACTGACAAGTATGGAGCAATGCCAGTCTTATTTACCACTAGGTTGACACCTACAGTAATCTAAGATACTAGATTTTGTAAAGGATTAAATATTTCTATATTTTGAATTCTCAGGAGTTGTACATTCTTCTGATCAAAGCCTTTAGAAAATTCCAAAGAAAAAGGTTAATAGAACCATTCTATATCACTGAAAACATTTTTGGGGTGTATTCTCTCAGATTCATAAAAACCTACCCCCTCCATTACTGTAGGCTAGGTACGGAAATCTCCATACATTTCCAAGACCGACTGAATATCCCAACAAAGACATAAGGAAATCAAATCTCCCAGACCAGTTTCCTCTGTCCTCGATTTCCTGTATCTCTCCAACCAAGTCATCATCCAGTGGTGTGAGTACGGCTGTACTGGAAACATCTTGAGCAAGAGATTCATTTGGATTCTGAAATTTAAATTTTCATGTTTTATATCTACAATTCAGATTGGGATTTTCACTGAATAGGGTTTAACATCTTTCACAAATGTCTAAATATCATCATCGAAAGAATTTATAATTACTGGATATGCATTTTTTATTGTTCTAACAGGCAATTTTTAGTCTAACTTATTAAAGGTCAGGTTTGAAGTCTGCTGACACTTATTTCTCAATGTAAAGAGTTAAGAAAAGAAAAAACTTATTTCACATTTTGAAATCAAATAAAGCAAATAACCACCCCACGTTGACAAACCATCACTCTACTAATCAAACAAACAAAGAATTTCTTAAGTCATAATCATGAATTCTACATTATTTCAAACTAGAGAGAAAAAGATATTACATTTAAATAATTCATAAAAATTAAAACTGATTTGAATTTTCTACTTTGCATAGACACAGTACTTTTGTACTCAATTTTTTTTTATTTAGATAACATAATCATCATTTGGGACATTTTTAGGGGTCAATAATAGACTTATACATATAAGCCTTAAGACTAAGTAATCCAGCCAGGACAAGAACTTTCAGTAGGTTTTCAGAAAGTCACATTTTCACACAAAGTGATAAATTTTTAATATGTCCTATTCATATATTTTTAATGTCATTTGGAAAACAGGACAAATAATAAAATATAAGTATAAACAAACCACTTCATCTGTGGGTGTGTCAGCATATTGCTGTTGTTTGTAGTATGCCACGCCCCATTTTGTATTGGAATCTGGTTCTTTATTACTATGGTATTTTTCTGTTCCTCTCTGAAATTATTAATATCAACAGATGAAATTTGAGTAGAAAAAGCCTTGTTAAATGGCATCTCAAAACATACAGTGTATTAAAAATTCATTGTCATGTTAACTATGAATTTCTATGTAAAAAGTAAGAGTTGTCTACCATTCATCATCAAAATCATACACATGACTTTTGATTTATGCATGCTACTATCTGACCACTTACAATACCACACTCTGTGGTCAGTTCTGGGATGGTGAAGAAAACCTGAGTACCCAGAGAAAATAATTCATCTTTGGCAAACATATTTTCTCATACTAGAATCTACATGAGCCAGATCTGAACCTAGGAAGTAAAAGGCACTGAAATCTGTAAGCAGGCACTTTAGACCCAATTATGGTAAATGTAATAAGAACAAAAAATTGTCAAGTAACACAAACAATGACAAAATGATGACTTTTTTGTCAAATAATGTAATGCAATGTCATACAATTATGACAAGAGTGTTTGACAAGTTACATGATTAATAACAATAAGAACAAAAATTTTGTTAAGTAACAAGTATCAATTAAAGCAGATAAAAACAAATTTTGTCAAGTAATCCCAATATGGCAATATAGTGCCAATCAAAATTCTTTTGTCAATACCAAAACTGGCAAATTAAATAAAACTTTTGTTGTCAAGTTTTACATAAAACAATAATTTTTTCTAGTACATGTAGTCCCAAAAATGACAATTAGAACAATAAATTTAGTCAAGTTATTGCAAAGACATCAGTTTGAAGATTTTTTTGTCATTCAAATAAAAATAAAGGTAAATTGAACAGATTTTTGTCAACTGCTTCCAATAATGGCCATTAGAACATGCCCATTATTAAGATCAGCAGAATATACTATACACATGTGTATATAACAAGGAAGCTTGCAGCTGTTGGGTTAATATAGGCCAAAGGTCAAACAAATGTCAGCATCAAAGACCATGTGGTAATATGGCATTTTAATCACACTGAAATTCTACAATTTAGACAAAACAAAATTAAAACCAAAATAAAACCCAATTTTATCATTTGTTTTGTTTCAAATAGTAAAAGTAATTGTTTTTTGAAAATATTACAAGAAAAGCATTTGATAAGAAATTTTAGCCTACATTCTATTTACACCACAAAATACCCAATAACATAGGTTTGACAATTAGTTCCATTGGATATAGAATAGCTTCAGTTGAATTTTTCTATAAACAAGAGGCCCAATAGGGCCTGTATCGCTCACCTGGCACATCCTTATTTGTTCTTTGCTTTTTCTTTTTAAATATATTCAATCAATAAAATGTAAACAAACTCACTAGCAATATCCTTATTTTCTATTATTTCAAGCGCTATGAATCATAAAATTTCTTTCAATTGGCCATGTACTTTCAGAAGATTTAGGCTGAAATAAATCTTATTTGCATGTTACATAATTATTGCAAAAATGGAAAATTGTACAGAAAAACCCATTACATATGTTTTATCCCCAACATCTAGTTTCTATGTTATAAATTTCAACAAAATCAGTATATATGTAAATAAACCCATAATGGCCATTTTTTCGATTTTTGCTACTTTAAAGTAACGGCGGCCATCTTGGATTTCCGACAGAAATGTTGGATACAATTTTGAATCTATACCACCCAAGGACCTTCCACACTTCCATATCCTTTCAATTGGCCACGTACTTTAAGAGAAGAAGATTTTCAAAGATTATGGCTAAAAATAAACCTTATTTGCATTTTACGTAATTATTACACAAACGAAAAATCGTAAGGAAAAACCTGTTATATATGTTTTATCCCCCGACATCTATTTTCTATGTTTCAAATTTCAACAAAATCAGTACAAAAATCAACCCAAAATGGCCATTTTTTTATTTTTGCTATTTATAGTAATGGCAGCCATCTTGGATTTCTGACAAACATGTCGGATACAATTTTGAATCTATACCACCTAAGGACCTTCCGCACTCAATATTGTTTTCAAGATAATAAGCAATTTAAGTCTTTTTTTTGCAGCTGTGACCTTGACCTTTCAACATATGATCTTGAACCATATATCAAAATAATTGTCATGTCAATACCTACAATAATCTAATATACATGCCTATACAAAAAGTTTATAGTTTTCAAGATAATTAGCAATTTAAGTCTTCTTTTGCAGCTGTGACCTTGACCTTTCAACATATGACCTTGATCCATATATCAAAATGATCGTCATGTCAATACCTACAACATTCTAATATACATGCCTATACAAAAAGTTCAAAGTTTTCAAGATAATTAGCAATTTAAGTCTTCTTTTGCAGCTGTGACCTTGACCTTTGAACATATGACCTTGTATCATATATCAAAATGATCTTTGTCACAATACCTACAATATTCTAATATACATGCCTATACAAAAAGTCAATTATTTTCAAGATAATAAGCAATTTAAGTCTTTTTTTTTTGCAGCTGTGACCTTGACCTTTCAACATATGATCTTGAACCATACATCAAAATGATTGTCATGTCAATACCTACAATATTCTAATATACATGCCTATACAAAAAGTTTATAGTTTTCAAGATAATTAGCAATTTAAGTCTTCTTTTGCAGCTGTGACCTTGACCTTTCAACATATGACCTTGATCCATATATCAAAATGATCGTCATGTCAATACCTACAATATTCTAATATACATGCCTATACAAAAAGTACATAGTTTACAAGATAATTAGCAATTTAAGTCTTCTTTTGCAGCTATGACCTTGACCTTTCAACATATGACCTTGATCCATATTTCAAAATGATCGTCATGTCAATACCTACAATATTCTAATATACATGCCTATACAAAAAGTACATAGTTTACAAGATAATTAGCAATTTAAGTCTTCTTTTGCAGCTGTGACCTTGACCTTTCAACATATGATCTTGAACCATATATCAAAATGATCGTCATGTCAATACCTACAATATTCTAATATACATGCCTATACAAAAAGTACATAGTTTACAAGATAATTAGCAATTTAAGTCTTCTTTTGCAGCTGTGACCTTGACCTTTCAACATATGACCTTGATCCATATATCAAAATGATTGTCATGTCAATACCTACAATATTCTAATATACATGCCTATACAAAAAGTTCATAGTTTTCAAGATAATTAGCAATTTAAGTCTTCTTTTGCAGCTGTGTCCTTGACCTTTGAACATATGACCTTGTATCATATATCAAAATGATCTTTGTCACAATACCTACAATATTCTAATATACATGCCTATACAAAAAGTCAATTGTTTTCAAGATAATAAGCAATTTAAGTTTTTTTTTTGCAGCTGTGACCTTGACCTTTCAACATATGACCTTGAACCATATATCAAAATGATTGTCATGTCAATAACTACAATATTCTAATATACATGCCTATACAAAAAGTCAATTGTTTTCAAGATATAGTGACAAATATATAATTTTAAGCAATTTTCCCACTTAGTACCTTATAATTTCCCCATTTTGAGCCTCATGGCTACCATTTGTGCAAATCTGAAACTAGATGACCTAGGGATGGTATAAATGAAATAACTAAGGTATATCTCTTGTACATTCAGAGGAGAAGATTTTTAAAGTTTTTCACTATTTCCCCCCTTATGGGGCCCCAAGGGGACATAACTCCTTCATTTTTGCAAATCTGAAAGGGCTTCACCCAGGCATAATGGTTACCAAGTTTCATCAAATTTGGCTCAGTGGTTTTGGAGAAGAAGATTAAAATGTAAAGTTTACGGACGGACGCACGCACGCACATACACACGCCGCATCATACCATAAGCTCACGCTGGCTAAAGCCAGGTGAGCTAAAAAACCAGTTATCCTGGAAAGGGCTTTATATACCTTTTTCTATAATAATATATACATTTGTAAATGCAGCTAACTATTTGGAAAGCTAGCAAACACTTTTATTTTAAAAATTCAATTTAAATTGTTTAACATAAAACCTAATGTATCCATAACAGTCAATTTATTTTCTATAAAAAATTTACATATATACATAGAACATTTAATGGAAAATTTGTTAAATTTTCCTGAATTAAATTAAACTTTTTCAGATGAAAAATTAAAATATTCTGAAAATAATTATAAAATTCAAGCATGAATAAATCTTATTTTTCACAATAGAAACCAGTATACTGATCAAAATACAGACCTCTTTGTTGATGATAAAGTCTCCCATAATTATATATATATATATAGATATATAATTCCAATAATTTTTTTTTTTTTTTTACAATTCTCAATGTATATAATTCCAATAGAAAAAATTTACAATTCCCACACTGTAGGTACACAATTAACACATTTAGTATATCCTGTATATCAAAATCACAATACAAATTTCACAATACAGAACATTTTATACTTTTTATTGCTGTTGCAAATGTTGAAATGTTAAATTAAAATCCTTGGACATAACACTGCAACAGATGTTTTAAATAAACCACAGCTTTCTGTTTTCTGCAGTCTAAGGACAAACATTTTTAATGGTGAATATCAGGCAAAGAGGAGAGCACAGAACCAAATAACTTGGTAATTAATCTGTCTGACCTCTTATGCACTGTGTGTGTGTCCAGTATATAATGATGATGTGAGAGGAGGACAAAAATACACAGAAACATATATATATATATATATATATATATATTACTGACTGATGACCTGGCCAAACACTTTATACTGATACTACTTTACCCTTCTGACAAGATAAAAGACCTCCCCCTGTAATACACCTAAATCAAATTAAACAACAAACAACATGTTTGCTTTGTTGTAAATGAGAGTTTTTAAGAGTTCTAAACTATGGTATGCACAGATCCTCCCTATACACGCTAGTCCCTTTCAGAAACATTTAGAAGCAATAAGGGACAATACACTTTTTTTTCATGATAAAATGGTAAATAACAATGGAATATAGTGAATGCACACACACAAACACACACACACACCATTCGCAGCTTTAATGTTTTACTCCTTGTTTATTTTTTTAATAATTAAACCAGTTTATTGTCCTATAATGCCATATGTTGTCAATTTTACGATTTTAATTTAGATGGACCCAGGGCAATGTGAATAATTTTATATCTGTTACTTTAAAAGCTATCCATAAACAACATACAAAATTTAGTATGGTGCTGAAATAATGCAAGACACATCACATATTCAATGTACATGTACATGTGTTGTGTGTATATATTTAACAATTGAACTGTTTTAAAATGGTATTCATTGTCAGTATGAAGGAAACAACTTTGCAAGCAAACGGAATAACGTGCGTTAGCGCGTTATGACAAGTTTGCTTGCAAAGTTGTTTCCTTCATACTGACAATGAATACCATTTTAAAACAGTTCAATTGTTATATTTTCGTTAAATATTTTTTAAAAAAATTCTTCATTTATCTTAAGAAAAAAATTCCCATCTATAACACATGCACATCGGGGGAGTCCAGTAGACGCAACAGCTGAATTTAAGACCGAGAACGACACATTATTAATCCGCAATATTTTTAATGTGGGGTAACAACGGGGAGTTTTGGTTTGAAAAATTATAGTGTTATCAGGTATTTTGATGGTATTTTCTCGATTTTTCATTAACATAATGAATTTTTTTAGAATATTGGATATAAATAATATGTATAAAAATTGAATATCAACGATAAATGTGTTGTTATTCGTGGACTATATTTCAGTCGAAAATCAGGTGCGCCTGTGTAGCCCCATTTCAATTTGCAAAGAAGTTTGGAGTAAAAGATTGCTGGCTAAATCTCGGAGTAGAAATTTGTGAATCTGAAACGGGAAGGGGGGGTACTGTAGCTGAGGATAATTTTTAATGGCCAAGCATGTGGGTTTCTAATCTGTGATATGTGAGTAGACAGGGATTTACCGAGAGATTTTTTCTAGAATGTCGACATTGTTAGGTTGAGATTCACTCTTACATAATGCGCCGAGCTTCATACTCGGTATCATTCAAATGTAGACAGCAAAGCAGGGAGAAGTATACTTATTCTTTACGCCTGGTGTGGTGCAAATATCTCTCAAAGTTTAGAAAATTATCGTTTTAAGGTTAGCAAGGAGTTGTGTAGTACTTAAACCATGTAGTGTACTTTTGAGGAGTTCCTATTGTAGTCCTTGTAAATTGATTAAAAGCATGTAGATGATTTTTCAGTTTTTCCGATCAACAAACACAGCATGTGAAACGGACAATTTTCACTGGATGTGGCATACATGCGTGAATCTAATTCCATTTGAAATTTACATCACTTGAAATTTACATCCCGCGAGACACAAAATTGATTGACAAGTTGTACCATTACACACTGTCTCAAAATAACAGGGTATATAGCAGCTTTGTCAAGGTAGGAAGACTTTTTTAAAGATCCGATTGTTCAAAAAATGTTTGTGGTTTGATGGTTTTGACTGATCTGTTGTTGTCTGTTCTTTCAACAGGCCATCAAAAACACCACTCTGTCTCTCACAATGTCAATATTACGATGAATATCAGCCAGGTGCCTATATATGCTATTAAAATATTATTTTATTAATTTCTTTGATTTTACTTTGTAATATCTCGTAAATGTGTTTTTCAGTCTCGTCTCGAATGTAAACAAATGTGACGTGACAGTCCTGTTTGTTTACCTACGATAATGTAGTTCCAGATTGTGTATTGCATTTTATATGTATTCATACACGGAGTGACAAAATTTTTCGGCATTCATTGTCAGTAATAATTACAACGGCTCTCAAGCTTGCAGCTATGGGAATTTCACAAGGCAAATGAAAATATATATATATATATATATATATATATATATATATATATAAATACACCAAGGATCAATAATTGTAAACATAACACATTATTATACATATGTATATAAACATGAACATGTGCCATTTACTTAATCTCAAAATGCTGACGCAATCACTGATCTACTGGTATATCAATAAAACAAAATACAATATCTGGCAAAATGCCTAATTTACATTGTGCAATTGTCAGTGGTATTTAATTCATTAAAAATGTAAAAAAAAAAATTACGTCTTAGTCTCAAAACTCGGTCATTTTTTAATCACAAAAACATGGTACGGTAATTTGTTTTGAATTTTGATTTTGATTTTTTTCAATTTGTAAAACATACTCATGAAAACATTTTTTTTTATTATATTACATGTATATATACACACAATAACATTTGTAAAGATATGATATATAATTTTCAGTCTTTTTTTTTTTTTTTTTTTTAAAAAAAATTTAAGTGCATATATGGAAAAATTTCTTTTTAATTACATGAATGTTTTGACGTAATTACACATACACTGAATGGATTTGTAAGTCTGTACTAAGGTCCTGTAATTCTAATGAATTTCAATAGCTGTTAAGATTTTGGTCTAATCCTAAATTCATAATTCACAGAGGACAAAGTTTAATCTGTTAATGCTTTTTTTTAATTTAAAACATATCCAAAATCTAAAATGTCCTGCAACATCACATCTGGATTTAATCCAACCTTAACTCACAACCAAGATATTGGACCATTCAAAACTCCCACCAACTCACAACCTCCCAAACACTGACCCACTTATTAAAACATCAATTTCAAGGTTGACAAATAGATATAAATATCAATTTTAACAAAGTTCAAACAGTTGGACTGTCATCTGCTGTCAGTCAAAATTATTTCATCAAAATAACTTTAAAAGCTGTGTTACATCAGATTCAGTGAACTAGTGTTACATAATCTGTCACTGGGCCTAGTCTTTCAACATACCATCAGAAAGTACAAGAATATGACAGTGTTGCACAAACAAAAGCGAGAGAGAGACAGAAATAGAGACAGAGATTTTATTTCATAGTTAAGGAATTTTAGATTGTAAAAAAACTCACATTCGCTGAATGAAATGTATGGCCAATTTTTTTCTTGGTTATAGATCTAGGTTTTAAAAAGAAACACAGACAATGGCATAATTCAGAGGTTTGAACATTTTTGTTTTGAACCCTGCCCAGGATTCAAAAGACGAACAAGTGATCTTACCTCCTCGGTTTCCATTAAAGGAATACTGGCTGCTATATCCGGAATACTTCTCTTTTTCTTATCACTCATGTAAGCGTTTTTCTTAATACCAATGTCAGTCAAAGATCTCCCTTGAGAATTATCTCCCATTTAAAAAACGTAAATAAAGTTGAATTCTGTCCAATATTTAAACCAGAAACAAAAAATCTCAACTTTCACAAATTACCAGTATTTTGAAAGCTTAAAGTACAAACATTTCTTTTCATTAAAGATATTCCAATTTTTTTCCCTCAGTTATTCACCTATTGTTTATTTTTCCCTTTCTTGATCCCAGTGGCAATAAAAGAGCAACAATTACGCACCAATATTTACAAATAGTATATCGAGTATGTAAGACACTGCAGACTAATACAATATCAAAATAAATGTTCAAATATCAATATGCTGGCATTAATCCCAATTTCTTTAAGGCCAAAGAAAATTGGCAAGCTGACACTTTTTCAGACAATCGGTAGTGGGACTTAGTGAATGTCTTGTTAAAATTTACTATATATATACATAAAGTAAAGTATACAGTCACACAGCTGTTACAACTTAAGCTCTATGTCTTGACATGAACAACTTTCAAAAGATTATCTACCTAATCTATGTACCTATGTCAAGTTATAATTCCAAAAATATGCATAAAATTATCACATATAAAATTGTCTAAATTTTTTTTACTTTTTTATTACCGTACTTCTTTAAGGAATTAAAATATCAAAGACCAAAGTTATAGACTTGGACTTTAAAACTTATACATTATTCTTCAGTGTAGACGATTCATATTTAAAGTAATTTTTTGGATTAAAAAACAATTTAATCTTGAGTCTATTGTTTAAATTTAAAATATTTAAGTAGATTTGAAACATATAAATATTCATATATGTATATACTTGCTTATATTTACTGCAAATGATTTGTACTTTTTCTAGATTTTAGTCTGGTCTTAAATCCCCAAAGGAAAAGAAAAAAAACTTATCTCATATCTCAAAGTCAGTACAAATGAAGATAAAAAATGTCCCGATTTACAATAATTTAAAGACAAATATTATGACAAGAATCTGGAACTTTTCTTGATTCACTTACGAATCAGTAATTCAAAAAGTCAGCAACTAGGGAAATATAGCTGCTACTTGTGTGATTCTAGACTCTCTGTTACTTGCATGTTTACATGGAAATTGCTAAAAAAAAAAACAATTAAAATAAAAAAAAGTTGTAATTTCATATGTCATTATCCTCTTTTACCCTCGTCTGTCTGCAAAACCCTTTCAGCTTTTGTCTATGTATTTGATCTCAAGCTAATAAGAAGCCACTATAGATTTGCAATGCTGTAGTTCTGTTACTATAGCAAGTGCAAAAGGTCCAGTCTCCAAATTGCTCTTAGGGCTCTCAGACTTTTATTGAAGTTACAACACCTAAACACTGTCAAAACATTACAGTGTTTTACAACTCATTCAATACTCTTTGAATTATATAGAATTGTCAGTATGGGAAGGTCAAGAAAACTGGAGAAAAATACCAACCTTCAGCAATCAAGCTGATAAACTTTCTAGCCTACCATAATCCCTAAAGGACAAAAGAGGCCCAGGTGTTTAATCAGTGGTTATAAATAAGAAAATGTCTCAGATTTTTTCTATGGGTATATTGTGTATTCTTTCTGAAATCTGCAGATGTAGGGGCATGCACTTTCTTTTAAATATATACCTTTGATAGAAATAATGTCAGTGTGCCACTGTATAATTTATTTAGAATACTTCAGACCTACTAGACCAATATCTGACCTATTATAACATCAATAACCTAATAATTCATTATTAATTTATAATTCAATGTTTCTGTCACTTAAACACTGTAATTTAAAGTACATTATAGTAAAATATCATACTTTATTACAGAAAATTTATATTGATTAATACCTCTACTGGATAGCTGAGTTATCTATAGAGGAGAAAAAAGCCAATAAAGAACTCCAATGTATCTTGTTGTTTTTACAATTTATAATTCAAATTTTGACTGTTAAAAAATTAACAGAACTAGAGTTCACCTGAATGGAATGAAGTTAAGTATTGGTGTTTTACATCCCAGTCAAGATTTTGGCAGGTGGAGGCCAACCAGGAGAAAACCAATGACCTTTGACAAGCCTGGACAAACTGACCTAAACTCTCTCACAAAAGGATGTGCCAGAATGGGATTTAACCTAGAAGGCAAGATGCACTGTAGTTTATAAGCTTACATTTTTACCAATGGTCCATCAAAATCCTTTATGCATGGAATGCCATTTCATTACAAAGTTAACCCCTAATATTTCTGCAACAGCAAGGTCAATTACAGCAATGTGCAAATGTTTTATTCAAAGACAAACCAAGAGTACAGCTATGTGAGCCCTATCTTAGTATTACTAGGGATAGGAAATTTCACTGGTCCCAGGTTTGAAACAGTCAGGTTATTTCCACTTAATCAGTTAACTTTAAATGCTGCATATGGTCCCACAGGTAAATAAATATTTTGTATAATTCTGTTTAGAATGGTAAATCAGTTGACATTGTTACTGTCAAACCAAGACTACTATCAGTCCCATAATTGTTTGTCACATGCAATATTTGGAGAACAAAACCTCGTATTTTAACAAAATCATTCAAAAATGTCAAAAATCCATGTAAAATTTACTGACCTAATTGGGAAAAATAACTAGACTAATTCAAAAAGTTTCTTTAATTCTGTTCATATAACAATTTTTTAATGTTTTCAACAAAATAACAAATTCACTTTGTCCAAAATATCCCTTATGCACCTTCTTAGTTTACAAGATAAAATTGATGTCATGATTTAAATATTCATGATGATCACCCCTTAAAAAATCCGAACAAGAATAACACCTGGAGTCATTTTAAACTAAATTTTCTGTTTATTTTTTGTTAACAGTTTTTACTTTGTTATCATTGTTATTAGTACTTTTTTTCAGTGTTTTTTTTTTGTTTTTTAATTATCTTATTGTGTTTTAGTTTATTTCTTTTTTAAATCTAATTCATGATTATTAATTTGGGTTAAATTTTCTCACATACCATTTTAAAAGAATTTTACACCATTTATATATTATAAATTTATAATTTGGTAATTAGTAGAACTGTATAAAAACCCTGAAGTTTATTATTATTATTATTGTTGTTGTTAATATTATTATTATTTGATAAAGAAGTCTATATTAGAATCAGCTCTGTTTGTAACATAATAAATGCGTACCTGGTATTCATAGCAATTGATATTAGTATTGCTAATTTTACCTTAATCAAATAAGTAAATAAAACTACATAATCTGATTCATGAGAATCACTATCACTACTGGTATCAGACTGAAGATCTATCACAAAACGTTCAATATAACTATGTTCAAGTCCATCTGTATCCCATTAATTTTGTTCAACTTTTTTAACATGACTTTCAAAACATTTCCTTAAGTCAACAGTCACAAGTTTAAAGGCGTCATATATGAGTTTTTTTATGTCCACTAATTTTTTGGATTTTATTGTTTTTGGCAATATAGTCTTTACAGTATGCCCAACATAGTTCAATGGGGTTTAGTTCACAATGTTGCACGGGTATTCTCAAAACTACATGTCCTTTGCTTCTGCTAAAACATCAGTCTTGTAAATAGGCTTTGATATATTTTGTTTAATAATGCGATAGATTTCTGGTTTCAATGTTTTAGGGGAGAAAGAAATGTTGCTGTTATTTTACCAGTTTATCATTTCACTTTTTTATGTGTTTGAATTTGAAGAAATACTTTCAGATGTTCTAATGTTGTGATATGGGGTGTTGTCTTGAACTATTACAGTAGGGTTAATTAATGTTGGTAAAAGTTGGTTCTCAAACCATGACAGATAACACTTTCCTGGCGGTAATCCCCATCTCTTGACTTTGCCTTAAAAACTAAATCACAACCTGGTATTAACCCTTGTCTCACTCCCTGCATGTAAAATAATAAAACCTTGCCTTTACCAGTTGTAATTGTAGGATCCAGCTTGTGCGATTGATCATGTAGCCATGTATATTTATATTTTGTGATTTTGATTAACCCAAGTTTCATCAATATAAACAATGTCAAATCCTAGATCTCTGTATAATCTGTTTTCTCAGATATTGTCATCTATCTGATACAATTGAACTGCTTTCAAAAATATTTTATTTAGATCCTTTTTTCCATATTTAAATCCAATTTCATTTAATGTTATTGCCAGCAACCTTTTTGAAATATTAAGTGTTTCTGATGGTTCTTTGAATGGTTTGCAATGTAACATTTTCATTTTTCCTATATAATGAATGCATTCCTTATAGCACTTTTGTCAAATCCATCTAAAAAAATTTTCCGTCCTCTTTTCACTATTGAAACTACCCTATTCATCAGAAGGGGTAATATTTAGCCTATGTAATGTTTTAATATTCATTCCTGTTGCATGAGATGCCCTTTCAAAGCTTTTTTCAACATTTAATAATGGCTTTTTCATATTTTTCCAATTGAAAAAATTTCAAAACATTTCTAACTATAGCTATTGCATCTTTGAACATTGACTTCTTTTTCATATTTCTTTTAAATTCAACACCATGTAAGTAAGGAAAAATGATTTGCATATTAATTCATATGACCTTTATTAACCTTAAAATACCCTGATGTAATCTTGGATGAGGCTCAATTGGATCATTGAAGTCATTTAATTTCAGCTTTTTTGTAAAATCTGCTCTATGTACAGAAGAATTCAGGGAAGGTTTTTTTAATTAAAAATAGAATTTGATTAGGACAATGTAGTTTAATTCAATCTTACTGTTATCTCTATCAGAAAAGTTTTGAATAAAAGAATTATTTAGAAAAAAACCACATTTACAAACAATTATGGACCAATAGTAGTGTATCAAGATTTAAGGAGGGAAAAAAAAAACAACTACAAGCCAATTTTCAAGTCCAAAACAATATATTTCAACTGATTATTTGAATATTCAAACAATGAAATATTATGGCTAGAATGAAAATATCTTGCCAAATAATCCTGTACAAGGGTTAATACATCTATGGAGAGTAGATTATAAAATTAAAACGGTGCCACTTCAAACAATTATGTCTTATAAAATGTCCTTATCTGAAAACGATTAATATCACAGCTTACTGATCAAGTTAAAACTTATTAGAAAGGTGGTGTTTCTAAATACTTATTAAAATAAAGCACGAAAATTAAATCCCTTCCTCTACTAAATGAATACAAGAAAATCCCTAATAACCACAAACAAAACTTTAATCTCAGGACTTAACTCAAACTTCTTTTTTCAAATCAAATAATATTTAATTTCTAAATAAGGGTTAACTGTATTCTAACACCTAACAAACTAACTTTACAATTTAAATTATCACAATTTATTAAAGTTCCTTTTTTTTTGCAAAAGTTACAAAAAAAAAAAAAAAATAATAATAAAAAAAAAAAAAATAGAGAAGTCTGTTGCATATATTATTCATAATCAGTATGTGAACAAACTGATACATATCTAACAACTGTAATTACTGAATGCATCATTGTATATTAAATAATAATAATTCAACTATCCTGATAAATATAAAGAATTTTTTTTTTTGAAAAAAAAAACCATATTAATGTCTTTTTTAATAATTACCAAGAAACATAATTTATTTTATAATAAATAATGAAATTTTCATGAAATTCCACCCAGAGAGTTATGGGCCTTATTGCTTATACGTGGACTTGTCTACTAGTTATGGCAGTAGTTTGAGTTAACAGACAATTTTTAAATTTGTAATTTACAAAATTCTTCCAAAACCACTTGTCCCCAGGATGCTAAATCTCATATATCTAATTTATACGAAGTGACTTTTTAACAATTTGTTGCTGCTCCAACTAAAATGACCTCACTTGGAGCTACACAGTCAAGGTTGGTAACAGTTGAGAAATACTTATTTTTTCTGATAAATCTCAGTATCAAATAGGTAAAAGTATTTATAGTTGATTTACTGTCAAATATAAACATGTTGAAAATAGGTTTAATTTGACAGCATAAAGTATAAATGACAAATCAGAGACAAGCAGTGTCACAACACAACACACACAGGGTGATTGCTCTCTCTCTTTCTCTTTCTCTCTGTAGGGTTTATAAAAATATCAAGATAACCAATATTTTAAACCTTCGTACTAACCATTGCCTTAAAAATATCCTTTTTGTTAACCTTCAAGAGTTAAGTTAAAATTTTAGTTTGTTTTTCAGCAAGCATACTCAAAGTGACCTCTAACTATTCAAGTCAGTTTTGAACTCCTTTATAGCTTCCAAATGCTTTAGAGAAGTTTTTATTTGCATTGAGTCTGAATCGGTATGTTGAACAACCAACAACATTACAAGTGATATTTCTGAGATTAAAATCTAGATTCATTTTGAATATATGACATAGGTTTGACATAATTTTTCTTTGTAATGAAAAGTCAGTAAACTTTTTACAACCACTATGTTCTCATTTTGCCTTGATCACAAAAGTAGTTACCCCTAGATACAAAATGTATAATTCACAGATTGCAACAAATTATAATGGAAATAAACATGTACATGTTTATACAAATATTACAACTAAAACTGCATGGGGACTAAATGAAGCAAACACAGTCATATAAAATCTGTATTTTTTGTACACAAGGCAAACAGAAATTTTCAGATGCACTTAAATTACATTTGTATTAACTATCTGAAGCTAATGAACTGAACCTGTCTAAGGGAAATAACTCTAACTGTCTTATATGGTATTGCTAAGTTAGAACTACTAAAGACCTATTGTTTTGCAAAATTAACAAGGAACATTGAATTTGACAGTGAAATACAGAATGAGATTAAATAAAAAGACTTACATTAGGAATTAGGAACAAGCAGAGTCAAAGTTTTCTGTGGGATTGGAAAAAGAGAAATAGCCTTTCCAGATTGTCTTTAAATTGATTGATTACACCAATTTTATTCAATTAAGATCAGATGTTTTAGAGGAAAAGATTTTCAAAGAATCACCTTAATATTACACATCTACATAATCAGAAAAATAGGTTAATCAGAAATTTCTTGGAATACATGTTACTTTTGTTGTATATATCTATGATCCTAAAAAACTAATAAATGCTAAAATAAACTTTATGCATGCTGTATAATCCAATAACAAAGTAAAACAATACCAAATAATCATGGAAAAATAATAGTTCAGTTTTTAAAAAAAAAAAAAAAATATGCAATAACAGTGTTGGAAATAACATCCAATCCAACAGTCCCAGACTGGCAACTTTTGGGAAGGACTGGTTACTTTTTCAATAACCTCCTACGGTATATACTACAACAGAAAATGTTAGACAAGGAATGGTTGGAAAGTTTGACTTGTATTTCCAACACTGACAATAAAAAGTTCTACATAAGCAAACAATAACATTATTAACAAAACAAATAATTTAAATATATTTATATTACCATGAAAAAGCAATCCACCTAAAATTTTGTAAGCAATAAAACAATTCAATTAATAAAATAAATTGTGATATTTCAAAATTCCATGGTTCTTTTTATTTAATATTTCACTCTTACTGTAATGGGTATGTGAATTTATGATAATTACCTACTTTTTGTTATGTCAAAATAAAGTAAATGGTTTCTTTTAAATTCATCTGGCAGGGGTCATTCACTGTGTTTGTGTTTTGACTAAATCTCCAGTTTATACTAAATAAAATCAAATTAAACATAGAAAGAGATCAAACATGAGTTAAATACAATACAACCAGCTGAAGGATAAAATAACCTTAAATATTATTCAAATTAAACTTCCATTCAACAAAAACAATTAAAAACTGCTTCGATCTTTGACATATTAGACTATATCATTCCCAATTCATAGTCATCTTTGTGGAAAAAAATTCTTAATTTTTTCCTTTAAATTTAAAGTTTTGATATTAATACAGTTTAAATTTTCAATCAGTTTACAGGTGTTTAACTTCTATAATAGATGTAGAGTAAAACATAACAATTAAAGCTGCATTAAGTTTTTCAATTTTCTAAAAAAATTTCTTGATTTTCAAAAAATGAATATTTTTTAATAATAGATAACTTCTAATCACGATCTGTAATTTTCATTTTTTTTTTAAAAAATTTCATTCCTATTAGCTGTAAATAAACGAAATCCTCTAACAGGTTGGTCAATGTTTAACGTTGATTATTATTTGCTTAGAGCATGTGCACGTGTATATATATATACTGCAATTCCAATTAATCAAGGTGAAACCTGACAAATTGTGTTATTTGTATGTCATTAATCATGTAATATCTAAATTATTCACAATGGTTTTACGTTTCCCTTACAAAGTCACAAATCATAAATTTAATAAAATTCTGTGTTTAATTTATTGTATTTCACCATTTTGTAAGTTGAGTTTCAAAGATCCAGTTTTTTATGGCGTAACTATGTTCTAAAATTAGACTCCACAAGCTACATCTCGCTGGGAAATTACCGTTATTTCTGTATTTATTCAAACTTTTATTGTTCAACCAAATGTAACATTGTTTATTAGGAACATTATTAATTAGATCAGCAGAGTTAATTTTTTTCCTAGGAAAACTTAATGCAGCTTTAACTTGCATTATGTGTACCTGCAACTGCCACTAAATGACTACAACCAATACCATTTATTGACAGGGAGACCGCATCTGCAATGAGTTCTAAATGGTAACAGTCAACATTGGAGCTCTAATTGAAAAGAAACATTCAATACTAGAGTTCCACTGATTTTTGTGATAAAAATAAATGCTTGGTGTCTCCATGATGAGAGAGCAACAACAAATCATTATAACAACATTTAAACAGTGCATGAGTCTCTCAATGAAAAGGAAACTTCAACATTCACTACTAGGAATCTCTGTACTCATTGAAAAAGAGAATTTAACATTGAACATAAGAATTCTCAATAACAAAGTGAAAGAGACAATAGTATTCAACAAAAGGGCTCTCATATTGAAACAATATTTAGCAACAAAATTCAAAACCAGGGTTCCCATTGACAAAGAAAACAGATCTCAATGACAACACCAAATTTATAGTAGGTCTATTTTCAACAAAAAGACAGCAAAATTTCATACAGGGACTGTTTTTGGCAGAGTGACATCAACATTCAACAGTCAGAAATCATTAAAAAACAAAAACAAAATTCAACACTGGAGAACTCATAAACAAAAAGACAAACTGTCAACTACTAAAGGGTCTCATTAACAGTGAACAATTACAATTAACACTACAGTTCTACTCCACATGACAACAACAACATTGTAACTAGGAATCCTGCTGACAAAAACACAACATTTAAAACTGATGCTCTCATCGACAGAGATAAACTCATTCCACATATGATACACAGAGCAGATAACATTCAGTATTAACTGTTAGTTATTCAAATGTGTTTACATACTTTTCTCGGAAATTTATTGCATCAGTTACAATGCATCAAAAAAAGTATTTTTCATATGACTGAAAAAGAAAAATATATCTTCATTGTTCCCTTGTAAGATTTTTTTTTTAAAGATGGGACATGTGTATGTCAGCAGTTCTTTGTACAGTCAGGTAATTAAGGTCATTCCTACATAAGGATATGGATTATTAATGAAAATGTCACCATCATCATCAACAATTGTCAGGTGAATTTTTTGGCAACAATATCTTGGGAATGGACAGAAAATCATACATCTTGTGTATATGATGTCCTTAACTATTAAAACTGATACCTTACACTATAAGACAATATACTTGTCATAAAACATTTAATGGTCTTTAAAAAAATATAACTTCCAGCTTTTTCATTGGAGTCTATTCTTATTGCCTTCAAATTTGAATGTAATTTGATTTCCAATACTAAAAAGTAAAAACATATATAAAGAAATGGAACTTTTCTCATAGTAAGTTTAACTTACTTGATGTATATTATAAGTAGAATGGACAATAAATGGGTATCATATAAAATATGTGACATATCATATTATCTTTACCAGAACAACAGAAACTTTTTTTAAAAAAAATTGATATACAAATATCCAAACATTTCAAGGTGAGGTTCATTTTTGTGATTCAATATAAAAACATGTATTTTCAACTTCTGTGTGTGTGTGTGTGTGTGTGTGTGTGTGTTTGTGTGTGTGTATGCAAGTGTTTGGTGTTTTAAATTACAATAGGCTAAATTGCCTGAGGCTTTCAGATTTTGACGGGCCATGAAATATGTAAAATTGACAGTCAAGTTTGCTTTTGAATTTGTTTACACACAGATTAATTGAATTATATTAATATATTAACGGATAGAACAGTTCAATGATTTTATTAATCAGTCTTTTTTTCTTCTTTTTTTTAATAAAATGTTTCAAAAGTTTTGATATAAAAGGGTTTAACAATAAAAATTATGCTAAAATTCTAATATTCTTTAAAAAATTTATAATCCTCATTTATTATCTTCATCCAAAAAATACAATGTTTTGGGACCATAACATTTTTACCTGGATTATCAAGTTTTAAAAGCAAAGGACTGAAGTCATCTTCACTTTTTAGCAGCTTGTTTCAAATGCTGTTTTATACACCTCCAATAACATGATAATCATAATAATAATAAATTATTATTATTTATACATTTACATGTAATAATGATAATTATTATTATTTTCTGATTTAAAAAAATTGTTACAATAATTACAATTATTTATTTTGGAAAAAAAGAAGTCAAAATCAACACAACACATCTGATAACATCATGGATTAACCAATGTCAGTCACTGAATGATGAAGAAATAAGATATAAAGAATGTATACCAGTAAATGGCTTTATACTTTGCACACTAACAGTAGAATAATTTTTTTCTATTAATTACATAACCAGTCAATCCTCATTTTCAACCACAAGATGGAATCAGCTTTGTAAAAACACACAAAGCTAATATGGGAGACATACTATAAATATATATCATCTAAAACAACTTTTATGTGCTATTATTTATGTTAGAAAAAAAGGAGACGAAACCCATTTTTATCTTTTTTGTGTGTGACTGGTACTGCAACTGATGTCTGCTTTGATAAAAATATTGCAAATACTGCATCTAGATGTGGCAGAAACTTCATACACAACTACAAGAAAATGCCAAACTATTTATTTATCTTTTCCTTGAGATAATTACTTTGTGTAGGTTTATGCATGTGTATGTGTATCAAATGTATATATGTTTATAAATCCAGGTAATAGAATTTCTTGTTTTATTATTTTTTTCAATTCTATTATTTGATTGATAACTTTTACAACAATTACAATTAGACCTACAGAAATATATGCTGCGAAATTTGTCTTGAGAATCCATCTTCCTGTATCAACATCAAGCATGCCGATTTATTGTTAAATCCAAAATAATTTCAACTAAACAGGGGTTGTCAGTTTTTTCTTACTGTTTTTCAACAAGTTATTTAATACCAAAAGATGTCAAATGGCATATTTCATCTTTTTAATAATTAAAAGAAAATTAAAATTCCATTCCTTATAAAACGGCGCGTTTCGGTTTTTACATCTTCTTCCTCAGCATCCGGAAGTCGGCAATCAATGGTCGTCTGGAATTGGCTTCATACATTTGAATGTAAACAATAGTTTTCTTTCCTCAGCAGTAAAACAGGAAAAGTCTATGTAATTTTTTATGGTGTGTTACGAATGGCCGTGTTCTGTCTGCACTCCAGTGAACTTACTAGGTCGATATAGTATCATTGTACTACCTTCGACATTGTACAATACAAAACCACGTGCGGGCATGTAAACATCTGGATAATACACATCCCAGCCGATTTTGATTTCTTATACTCACCAAAAGATCTACTTTTGCTTCACTATCAAGATTGGTACCAATGTTCGAACCATCTGTTTCAATATCGTCTTGATTTTCATTGACATTCGGATACAGAGATTTGCCGTCCATGCCTTTATATGTGTGTTTGTTTACAGTGTGTATCGTCTGGTCTCGTAACGTCACACTGACTTCGAGAATCTCGTGAGGTTTTTCGCGCCGCCACGTGAAAGGGGATCGTGGTAGGTTTTAAACAGGTAAAAAGTACCATGCATTGTTACAACGCATTTGGTAACAAAAACGCATTTGGTAACAAAAATTTTAAAAGTTTCCAGAAAAAGAATACAGTGAATAAAAATGTCAGTTGGAGTTGTTGATATCACAAATAGTTGATATCTGATGAGATATCATCAAAAACAAAGAGATATCCAACTTTTCCCGAAATCGCATTTGGTAACAAAAGTATGTCCGACCTGAAACGCATTTGGTAACAAAAATTTTAAAAGTTTAAAGAAATAGAATACAGTGTATTAAAATGTCAGTTGGAGTTGTTGATATCACAAATAGTTGATATCTGATGAGATATCATCAAAAACAAAGAGATATCCAACTTTTCCCGAAAACGCATTTGGTAACAAAAGTATGTCCGACATGAAACGCATTTGGTAACAAAAATTTTAAAAGTTTAAAGAAATAGAATACAGTGTATTAAAATGTCAGTTGGAGCTGTTGATATCACAAATAGTTGATATCTGATGAGATATCATCAAAAACAAAGAGATATCCAACTTTTCCCGAAAACGCATTTGGTAACAAAAGTATGTCCGACCTCAAACGCATTTGGTAACAAAAATTTTAAAAGTTTCTAGAAATAGAATACAGTGTATTAAAATGTCAGTTGGAGTTGTTGATATCTCTTTGTTTTTGATGATATCTCATCAGATGCGTTTTTGTTACCAAATGCGTTGTAACAATGCATGCCTGCTACACTATGGGTTTTTAATATAAATTTATAGTCACTTTTCATGTTTCGTTCGCCTTAATATCCAAGTGGTGGAGTCAGTGTTGTTTTAAGCATTTGCTCATGATGTCCACTAGGGTTGTATTAATTAGTGTTCATTATGAACAGGTGTTCTTTATACAGGGAATGTGACATATACGTATACGTGTCGTGCAATATTTAAGATTCACGTTTTTTTTTCATTTTATTATTCCATGTTTAAAGGTTCCAAAATTAAACATCGAAAAATGTAGATATTATGGTTATGTTGCTGAGTGAATCAATTGACGAGAAATACAGGACAAATTTGCCAGGTTTATCAACCTGAATAATATTTTAATAACGGATGGATTCGTATGATATTAATTTAAGACGATAGAGCATGTAAATTCTTCTAATGAAGAGTATGGTTAATTGTTCTTTACAATTCTGCTATTTAAAATAATAGTTGTACTTCCTTCCTATGACAGGAACATAAGTTGCGTCATCGGAACAGTTACGCAAACTGTAAAGTAGTCACAGTTTATATTAAATATGAGTAATGTCCTCAGTGAGTATCGGAGACCTGTAATAATGACTACTATATATATACGTTTCCGCTAGTATCAATAAAGTTTTATTTATTTATTTATTTATTTTATTTTATTTTTCAATTTAACTAGAAACACAACTCCAATAAAACCAGAGACGAAAGGTAATTTAGTGGATTTTTGTTCTGCTATACGTTTTTATATTATCTCTAGATTTTAATTAATTTGTATCATAAATAGGTTTAAGTTTTAATAAATACACAGCATGATAACACATTTGAAATCTGAAAGTCCAGCCTCTTTGGCATACGAAACATAACCAGGGACCTAGAGCAGCTTTACATCTGTCCCTGACTAAGTACTATATAATAATTTTTTTTTTTTTTAGCTTATTGATTCATCCACCGACTTTACAAGTTCCGATTCTCTTATTGTTTTTCATGACTCACATCGAAAAGTAAAATAAAATCGACGTCAGATCTCTCGGACTAAGAATAACCAGCCTCTGTAGTAAAAATGACTGCTGAGTCACAAAAGCACTAGTTATATTTAAGCGCGTAAAGCTACATAGTCATTACAACTCCCCGTATGGCACCCCTACAATGAATTCATTCATAAAATTTACGTTTATGCTCCGTATATAGAGAATATTATTGCATCATTCCACTATTTACAGTGAGTGAATAGTGATCAACGGAGCGATAATAACAAAACTTTACGGTTGCACGTACATGTATACGCCTGTTGGATTCAAATGAAATAAAAATAAATCGTATTTAGGTAACAGTAACGGAAAGATGCGTGTACATATGAAATGTATATGGTACTCGGTCACGTGGCATGCATACAAATTAATTCTTGGCGCCGTTCCAATTTTTAATATTGATCAGATCCAGTAATTATGCAGTCTCTGTCGAGCAGATTGCTGTTAAACCTTGAACTCTAGATGACTTTTTTACAGAATCATTCAAATCAAAATGTTTTTTTTTTAATTATTCGTTCAATCATGTGAAACAATATATTATATAGTGTAAGGCTCTGATGGCAAATTGCCAAATGTATACTGAAACGCAATACACCAAAATCGGTAACTAGTGTCAAACCAAACTCAGACTATTGCAATCCCGTTAATCGGAGAAATTATGAAATGATTAAAAAATGAATGCATGAAAATTAAATAAAATTAAATGCAAAATAGACATAATTATCCATTAATGGGAAAGGAAGTTACTCGTGCCACTACATAACAGATAGTAGCTAGTAGTGCTACAGTGTTTAATTTCTCATAACGTGCTCATTTCAAACACGTTCGACAGAATTTGGAAATAAATAGCAATTGTTCCCGTGCAAGCATTCGCATTTAAGAGTGCCAAGGTATGCATAGCTTTGTGGTAAAATTTTCTAACACTTCAACTTTGAGCTAATGAAGGTTTGAATGATTTTAAATCTCGCTCATTACGAACAATAATAAGACCCACCCCAACCCGACCTCCTTCAGCGCTGGCGACGCTATGTACATAATCATTAGCACCGAACAGTTGGCTTTTCACGAACTTGAAGTTAAAAGTTATGGAAGCCATATCAAAAATGATTCTAACGTATTTTTTATATAATGATTTTTAGAATTTTAATTTGTTTTATTAGTCCTTAATCTAATCGCTACGGACATAAAAACAACGAAACTAGTAAACTGGCGACACGTGAAATCGTGATGCAAGTGACGTCACTAATATAGTGGCATTTGATAGCTCATACAATGCAAATGATAATGTCAGTTTATTATAAACTTATGAGCTTTGAAATAACGAGGACACTATAAGTCTATATACAAACAAGATATGCTACTTTCATTTTTTAAAAATTTATTATTAATCATCAGTTATTAATTACTAATAAGTTCGACGGCATGGCGCAGGCGCAAGTTTTATGTAGATAGTATTAATACTACAATGATCCGGAATATTACTAGGCCGAGAATAAATGCCGTGAAAAGTGGGACTGTGTTTGAATTGATTAAATTAGATTAATGGCGTTTTACTGCAAAGTCGAGATTCTTTCACTCAAATTCTAAGTACAGCCTCTCCACTTATCTTATATACATACTAGGCTAGTTCATTAAAAAAATCACTGTGGTAGCTCAGTTAGTAAAGTGCTCGCTCCGTAAGTGGGAGGTCGTGGGTTCGAACCCCGACCAAGTCTGACCCCAAGACTTTCAAGTGGGTAGTGACTGCTCTCTCGCCAAGCACTCGGCATTACGAAACGAAAGTCACGTTTCTTTCGGATGGGAACTTAAAATAAACGAGGTACCGTGTCACGGTAGACGTGGTACGATATTTAAAGAACCCTGTTGCATAATGCTATCAGCGCAAAGCGCAGACAAAATCTCTTCACCTTCGCCTATAGCTGGCGACATCTAGGTATAAGTGAAATATTCTTGACTGGGACGTTAAACACCATTACTCACTCACTCAATCCTTTGAACTGAGGAAAGTGGGCTTATTGAGTGTTTGGGATATCAAAATTAAAGCAAGTCACTGCACATACAAATCATTTATATACTGCAGGTATTGATGACTATAGTATCGGGTACTTCATACTTCAATTGTCATTACATACAGAGGCGGTCAGTTCCGGGATAATGGAGGAAACCGGAGTACCTGGGGAAAACCACCAACCTTTGGCAAGCGAACTGAAAAAAAAAATTCTCACATTGTGATCTGCCCGAGTGGGACTCGATCATAGACGGTAAGAGGCGCTTTGATTCCTAAGCGCGCGCTTTACATCACTCGACCACCGAGGGCCATGTGTTTGAAATGAGATTCAGGCGCCATTTGCATTTGTGACGTATCAGACAAAAACCTACTTCAACTGCTTGGTTAATTTGTTCTAGTTTAAGATTTTTTCCTAGTAAAATTATATAACGTAGTAACATGTAGTTTTCGATTAAGATGATATATGATTTGTACATAAGATCTAGCCATTATTTACATTTCTTATCATGATTAAAAGTCATTGCACCAAAGATTGAAAATCAATTTTGATGACGTTTTGCACGATTAAACATTCTGATAAAACATTTGACCGTATTTTATTTCAGGAATAACTTTGCATTTTGTTTCTGAAATTTAATTGCTGTTTAATTTTGTAATGTATTATAAATGTGGATTATTGATAAGTAGGTTAAACAATAATTGCAGGATAAATGTTTGTAGTCTCGCATTAAACATGGCGACAGGTGTTTTCATTTAGGGGCATTATTTTTCCCAAAATGCAACTAAAAATAAAATAAAATATAAAAAATTAAAATAAAATTTAAATAAATAAATAAATATTGCTTTTGACGGTCGCGTTACATTTTTGGTTATTTGGTTGTTTTTTGTTGCCAAGAACATATTGGTTCTGTGAGTTTTCTCATGTGAGCAGGATTAGTTTGGATTTCGATGCAATAGGCGTAGTTAGATTCGCGTCAATGACGTCACGGAATGTAAGCTCATTTGATATTTTAGATACGACAACGTCTGTTCTCAAACGTCAAAATGTAGGTAACAAATACTTACCTATATCCTCCGAAAATTCCTCCCTATAGCAGATTAATAGACATACAGAAATTCTGAACGCAATGTACGTAATTTGGTGCGAGATTACCTTAGGTTGCTACGAATCCGGATACAGAAACAAAGATTTCAGACCATATTTGTGACCCCTTTTTCAGTTTTTTGTTGCCTTTTATATAACGATAGTTTGTTTACTTGTTTGACAAGACCACTACGATAGCTCAGTTGGTAGAGTGCTCGCTTAGTATGTTGCAAGTCACGGAGTTCGATAACAGACGGGTCTGACTAAGATTGGTAGTGACTGTTCTTTCGTCAAGTAATCGACATTTAGAAATGAAATGAAAGGCTCGAGGTCCTTCGGTGAAGATCCTAAAAACCGATACCCCGTATCACGTATCACGACAGACATGGCACGCTAAAGAACCCCCTCTGCACATTGCCTTGAGCACACTGCAAAAGTCAAAATTTCTGCCACCTCACCTATAGCGTGTGACGTCTCGATATAAGTGAAATATTCTTAACTGGGACGTTAAAACCCATCAAATCAAATCAAGATGACTTGTTTGACAAACTTGAGTTGTTCTATAATACAAACAATGTGCAGAAACTAAAGCTTGATGAATGAATAATTTTCCACTAATAAACTATCAGAGGACCATATAGGTTTTCCGATAAATAATAACTATATATGTGTGTACTTTTTGGACCTTGATTGATTGGTTTGTTGTAATATTTTTTAACGTCGCATCATAAAATTTTCAGTTATTCATGACGGAAGCAAGGTTTTTAATCTGACAATCTGAAAGGAATAACCCAAGAACAAGTACACGTTTTTGTGAGAAGAGTAAGTATGTTTTATGGTCTACTTGTACCAGCGCATACTCATGTCAGTATATCGCAGACAAGGATAGCAAACCCTAAGCAGTCACATTGTTCTGACACCGATTGAGCCAGTGAATACTTCGTCCCTTTAATGCTGAAGCACTAGGCGAGAAAGCAGTTTTCTGAATTTAAAGTGTCATATATAACCCCACCGCGGGATTCAAACCCCCGATCTTCCACTTTCGAGGCGGACACTCTACAGCTAAGCCACTGAAGCGGTTTTTGTGAACCTTGAGGTGCACTAAAAGTTAGACTTAATGAAATTTGTATGAACCCTGCAATTGGCAAGCTATAAAGCTCACAAATGTCTATACATGTTCATAAATTACATAACGCACAAAGAGTTATACTCTATAAATCAATCAGCAGCATTCAGGCTACCGTGGGTCTCTAAGTTCTAAGTCTTAAAAGGAAACTTTTTATCTTATACCATGCTATATATAGTACAAAATAATTTATTAACATTTCATTTTAACACTTTGTATCATTAATTAATATGATAACGCCGACAGTTTTATAAATAGTAAATAATAAATTGGTTAAATATAGCAATTTATAAATCGATGTACGAAGTCAACTTGGAGTTTAAATATCAAAGGTTGGGATGCAACAAAACGGGATCTCGCATGTCACACCTTGCACTGAACCCATTTTTGGAGAGGCCCGGGCCTCGGTGGCCGAGTGGTCTAAAGCGCGCGCTAACGGACCGCAGTGTTTCTCACAGCCTAGGTTTCGAATCCTACTCGGGCAGATCCCAGTGCGAAAAAGTTTGTAAATTTACTTGTTGGAGTTAGATGTTTTCCTTCACGTTCTCCAGATTCTCCACCATTCCAAAACTGACCACCTTGATATAAGTGAAATTATCTTGACTGGGGCTATCAACACCATTAATCCAATCCAACCAATTCCTGTTGTACAGCACAGGCGCTTCCAACAGATGGAAGTTTCATTACTCTTTTTGCAGCAGTTTGATTATTTATTTTTTTTTATATATATATTTTGTTGCCAAATAGGTATTATTTGTACATTCTCCATCATTCTTAACCATTAATAAACCAATGTTCCATAAATAGCAAGTTTCCGACAGGATTAAACATAAGATTTTAAACTCCGAGATACTGCTCTCTCTCTCTCTCTCTCTCTCTCTCTCTCTCTCTCTCTCTCTCTCTCTCTCTCTCTCTCTCTCTCTCTCTCTCTCTCTCTCTCCCAATGCTCGGTATTAAACGACTAAGTATCGACTGGTTCACCCAGTGTCAGGAAAATGTGACTGGGGAAGTGGTCTACTTTTCTGTGGTATACTGACTCGATGAGCTAACACGTAAAGGGTACCCTGAATTTCACTTGTACAAGGCAGGCCTTTAAACTTGCGCGTCTCTTACATTTATACACGACAATCGTTAGAGAATAAATATACTTGCTAATGTCGTAAATAGTTAATGCGATGTGAACAAAGTTATAATCAACAAACCAAATTAAAGTTTATATGTCAGTTCCGATAAAGTCTTCTTCATTACCGTTTAATATGTTATGATACTGTTCAAGCAAAGTTAACCAATGTCTTTTTGCTTGTTACGGCATTTACTTGCGCGTTTTGCGGATTTAATAAAGACCGACTAAATGAACGCCTCCAATCAAACATGTGGTCTTTACACTTTTAGCCATGTTTATTCTCCATCAACCATTTACAGAACTTTTCTTTATTACTGTTGTCGTATAGTGATATTGTGTATTTATTGTGACACCATCAAACCAACTCTGTCATGATTTTACGTTGATGTTACAGTATCTAGCTGACAGAATTATTGTACGTAGAAATCATGACCGTCTTGCTGATGTAACAGTGATGTCATTTCGTCAAAACTGCTGTTTTCGCTTCTAGACAAAAAGTATTGGCCGTTTATCAGGAATTTTCTTCCATTCTATTAAATCGGTATTGTCCTAATAGAAAGAATTTGAGTTAATATACAACCCTGTAGTACACCACTTATTCTTTTGTTATATTGACTTAATTTTTTTTCTATGTATTTTTTTAACATTTGTTTTAAAAAATTCAGAGTTTAGAAGAAGAGTCTACAATATGCACTCGAATCGAACTCCGTTTCTGGAGTTTACTCCGTTTTCCGAGTTTTCTGTACCGGCTTGCATTGCGCGATCGATTGCGTCCGCGCGACCTCTGGTGACCTCCGATGGTTATGACAGGGTCGATAACAATTTTGTTGATGTTATATTGACTCCTCGCGAAAACTATCGCAACAGGTCAAGATGATTTAACGCGACTAAAATTTATAAGTTGCAGTTTTTTGTCTGTTTTTTAAAAGAAATAAGTTTATATGTTTTTTTTACACAAGCGGCGCCTATTATGACTTTCGCAAAACTTAGACTATATGCCACATATTTACACGATAAATACAACACATGTTAGAATTTTGATACTTTCAATATGTTTGTCCTTCAATTTCGAAGTAGTTTCTTGATTTTTTGTCTTTGTCCTTGTCGTCGTTGTCTTCGTCTTCTTCTTCTCTTTCTTCTTCTTCAATTTTTGTTTTGCATGTAAACAAATGTAACATGATAACAAGTTTTACTGTATAAGCAGAGAAATTAGTCAGAACCAAACGGCTCAAGAAAAGAACGAAGAAGAGTGTTATTTTTTCTTATTAAATCTTAACGAAAAATATTACACATATATAAATTGTTAAAAAATAGAACATTGGCAAAGTTTCATACATGTAGTTGGAACGCTAAACAAACAAGACCCTTGGTGTGCATAGTTTGTGTCGTACTCAAACAGAAACATAATACCCGTAATATATCAGATTCATTGACGGAATGGCAAATCTGAACCCTGTGTGAACTCTCCTGAAATAAAATCTCATAATAAATTTAATTTAATTTTCAGTATCACGTGACACGTTTAGTTTTTGAAACAAAACGGGACAAAAGAAGGCTTAAATTGTAAAGTCCGTTAAATAAACAGTTCTATAATTTAAGTTTGACGTATCACAAAACAGTTTAATGAAACGCAATAACATATTCTTGACAACACAATAATTTATATTATAATACCCCGCCTTGGTTCTTTTTTTCATTCATGATCGCTCGCTGGCAACAGTTTGCGCGGGAAAAATGGTAACGAGATACCGCTATGTTTTATAGTTTCTTTTATAGTATAAAACGTGTGTAAAAAGGAGTGTATGGATTTATTGACAAATGGTATAAATGTTTGTTTACAAAAAACTGCCTTATGTTTACCTTTACAAAACACTTAAAGGTAAGGGATCGGAATTCTTATGAATGAAGAGAAATCCTATATCAATGAAAGAAATTATCGTAAAGTGTACGTGTAGCTTTTGTACTACAATATATATATATATATATGAAACTTATTTTGGTTGTGATGATAATGACCTATGTTAAAAACAATAAAACAATGAAAACAGTAAAGAAATAAAACTTAGTACAAAAATAAATAAATAAATGAATGAATGAATGAATGAATCGATGGGTAGATAGATAGACAGACAGACAGACAGACAGACAGGCAGACAGATAGATAGATAGATAAAACAAATACATATTCATGAGAACATAATAAAATGAAAATATAAACAAATGAATGAAAACGTGATGTGGAAGTTCTCATGTAGCAGGATTTAGAATTTCAAGAGTAGATCACAATATACAATGTTACGAGCAAGTTGAAGAGACCAAAAATGAATTTTAAAAAGGCAAATCACAGAATCACAAAAGCTGAGAGCCAAAAGCTCGAACCTCCTGGGGTTTGGGGTAAGTTGTTATGAATCTGGTGTTCTGGCATTCTGGTGTTATCTTAATTAAAGAGAAAAATATCTTTCATTTAGGGCACCTGGGTTTCGATATATATTGTATAAAATGTATTATCAACCACAGAAAGGTGTGGGGGTGGGGTTGGGTGGGGTGCGTAAGCCCCTTCAAGATCCTACACTGTACTTACAAACTATTCTTATCATATGTACTCAGTCTGTACTTTGAAATAAGACATATATCTTATTTAAGGACTAAGTAACGGAATATGATGTCAATTGACATAAACAAATACTCCAATGAAGTGTGAAATGTCAAAAAACAGTACAGCACAATGAATGTACGTACATGGTATTCAATCATAAAGACTAATGGGACACTTAAACTACGTAGTTAAAACACTCATATAATATTTAAGAAAGAATCGTGGTAAATTATGACGGTTGTATGGTACAGTTTACGGACAACCTGTTGTGAAATAAGTACTTATGGTTTTGACTCTATTAAAGTACTTTAACCCAACCACCTGGAAATCATTCCATCAAAAAATGGGATTGTTAGTTGTTGTTATTTTTGTCGTTGTCGTCGTATTTGCTGTTGTTTTTATTATTGTCATTGTCATCGTCGTTGTCGTTGTTGTTGTTGTTGTTGTTGTTGTTGTTGTTGTTGTTGAATATGTGATAACTCTGGTTATTTCCAAGCACTTGTTACATACTGGTACACATTTTTTTTAATGAATATCTAAATTGTCCACATTGCAATCTTTTTGATCAAATAAAATTGACGCATTAAAGTTTTGGTATGGTTATTATTATTATTATTATTGTTGTTGTTGTTGTTTTTGTTATTATTATTATTATTATTATTATTATCATCATCATCAGTATTGTTGTTGTTGTTGTTGTTATTCTTGTTATGATCTATCTATCTATCTATCTATCTATCTATCTGTCTATCTATCTATCGATCTATCTATCTATCTATCTATCTTTTATATGTTGTGATATGCTCTTGGACGCTTTGGTTTAGCTATATCAAAATTTCCCCTTTTTACTAAAAAAAAAAAACACGTTGCCATGTTGTTCTATTGATCTCTACGGTGATCGATTTTTCGTGATAACTTGTTTTATAACATATAAAATAAATAAAACAGACATTTATATAGCGATATAATTTATTCATGTTTTATGGGTCTTTATTTTACGCATGAGACAAGACCACTCTGTACTTGATAAACCAAAATAAAGTTTACCGCAGCAAAACACACCTTTATTTAACAGAATGCTGCACATTATAACTGATATGCATGCATAACTGCGCCGCCGTGCAGATTGAGGTTAGAAGAAACAGAATATATTAAGAATAAATGCTTGTCAGTTGTTTTATATCCAAAGTTTTATACCTCTATATACATGTTTAATTTAATTTAAAATTTAAGTATCCGAGTTATGTGGTTTTGTCTTCATATATACAGAGAATTAGCTAATAGTAATTAGTTAACTTTTCTTCTACAAGTAGCCAGTTACTAGTAGTTAATTTTATCTATCTTATATACAGACCCCGGTTTCACAATCATTCCTTAACTAAGGTTTACTTAACTTAAATTTAGCAAATTTTCACTATCTCTCTTTTAATTAGAAATAAACAATTTTTTTTTATAAAACTGGTACAGATGTTATGAGCTTGAAGTGATCTATTCAAAATGACACCTTAAGTTACTGAATATCTTAATAATTAACAAAATTGTGTCATGTTCTTGGTTGCTTTGGCTATTTTATCATTAACTATTGTATCATGTCTTGTTTTTGGTTGTGTTGGCTGTTTTATCATTGATTTGAATTGTGTCGTGTTCTTTGTTGTGTTGGCTGTTTAAACAATGATTTGAATTGTGTTGTGTTCTTTGTTGTGTTGGCTGTTTCAATATAAACTTGTGGCGTGTTCTTGGTTGTATTGGCTGTTGTCAAGTACGTTTTGAGAGTTGTATATTTCCTTCACCTTTTGTAACTTGATGGTTGATTTCTTGCCATCATCCATTCTTAAAATCAAACTGATAAAATTGCATGGGAACGATATAAACAATCCTAACCAGAGCTTTTCTACAAAGTACATTTATGCATCAATGTTGTTATGAAACTACATATACCGTTGATTTTTACACGTTTCTTAAGCGCCATATTACGATCACGGTACCTCTCGTTACTAGTGTTTGAATCCAACTCAGGACAGATCTTAATGTGAGAAAGGTTGTTAGTTTGCTTGCCGAAAGTCGGCGGTTTTCTCTAGGCACCCTGTTTCCCAACAACTCTTGAACAGAACGCCTCAATATAATGAAAGAATCTTGATTTGCATGGGCGTAAAAGTTCAAGTTATTCCATTCCACTCTTGATACTTATACGATGACGATTGCTGGTCCATTTATTAACATATATTTTATTAAATATTATATCATTATATTATATAGCAATATTTGTTTCACATAGAAATAAAATGATGAATTCAGAGGTATTAGCGTGCAATATATATCGATATTTGCACGCATACTTTGTTCCGGTTCGAGGTCCCCCGAATCTAATTCTCATATTGCACACTTCGTCACGTGACACAAGATCGTCTGAATCATTGCTGAGAAGGACATCAAGTTCCAAAAATGATATTGCACTTGTTCTTATATAAATATATAAGAACTGGTGCAATGTTTGTGTATTTGTAGACAAAATGGTATTTATTAGATTAAATACTAGTTGGAAGCAAATGAAATATATTTTCCTATATACTAAAAGGGTTATTGACCTGATATTTTAAAATATTTTCCGTAGTTGACTCGACAATTTGCACGAGCTAAACTCGTGCAAATGTCTAGTCAACAGGTCGGGACAATGTTTCACAATTTCAGTTCAATAACCCTATAATATTATGTTACATTATATAATATATTAAAATAGTAAATGTACATCTGGAACACTTGCCCTATGCAAACCATGTAATTAGTGATCGACTAGTTATTTTATAGTACAACTAGTATATTTAAGTAAATAGTACCTAAGTTATCTACTCCTTATTTGAACAGCTTGCTATATCAATCAATAAAGTGACTTTGAATTATAAACAATAGTTTTAAGAAAATTGTAATGAATTTTTGCGTTATTATATGTCATTTCATTAATTTGCTGTGATTGTTTTTGACAAAGTACATATTATTTAGAAGAAAATTTCACATGTTTTGTCAACATTTTGAAAGAATCTTCATAGGTTCACAATAACTTGTGTATCAGTACTGGATAAACAATGCTGGTCCTGTTCCTTTATGACCAGCTATTGACCGCCGCCGTTGGTCAGTGGTAAAGCGTCAATCTCGACATGGTGAGGTTAGAGATTCGAGCCACGGTCGGGTCAACGTAAAACACCTGGCACTCGGTATTAGAAAGACAGAGTATCGACTGGTTCACTCGGTTTCAGGATAATTAACTGGCGAGTGGTTAGTCCTGAAAGAGCCAGTGGTATGCGTGTCTGTTAAATACTGACTTGGCGAGTTAACCAAAGTCTTCCCGAGAGCACGCTACAAGACGGACTATAATACACTAGTACATCTCACGCATACACAAACCGTTCTTAGATTAATCCTTAACGATTAATGACTTCACTCCCCTCACAAAAACCTGAAATATTGTTGATGCGACGTTAAAAACATAATAACCAAACAACCAACCAAACCAACCAACCTTTTTTTTTCGAAGAAGAAGAAGAGATGAAAATAATAACAATAATAATAAAAACAATAATTTAAAAAAACGAAAAAAATTATGGATCTTATATGACCCCGAAATTAAACAATGGTGTCTTAACAACACAAATTTTAATTTCTACTTAAGTACTGTACTGACTGAATGCATAGATATTTCATGACAAAAAAAAAAAAAAAAAAAAAAAAAAACTTCTTAACAACAAACAATTGCAAGAATAAGACACAACAAAAAGAAATGAAATAAGAGAATAAAAAAATAAGATCATCGATTATAAACAACACACACACACACACACACACACACACACACACACACACACACATCTCTATCTATCTATCTATCTATCTATCTATCTATCTATCTATCTATCTATCTATCTATTCAAGTCATAAATTAAAAAGTAAAAAGTTAAGTTTTTACCGACTGACTTTTACAAAACTTAACCATTACAATGGATTGGAAATTCCTGCTTTAAATATTTTAAGTAATGGACGGAAATGCTGTTTACAATATGGATTTTCAAAAGTAATTTTGACATTGAAATATCCAACAAAGAATTTTGTTAGGTTTTTAGCATAATCATTTATAATAACAATAAAAATAGAAAAAACAGGAAAAGTTAAAATTTCATTATATTTAAATCTCGCTTATAAACATGAAAACGTAATATAAATAAATTTAAAGAATGCGCGTTCTTTCTGAATTAGTAGTTCTCGTTATTTTTTGACCCAATGACACAAAAGAAACAAAAATATGGCATTCATTGAAATATTTAAAGTATTCTAAAACACAACCAGATTTTTTTTATATGACATAACAGCAAAATCCACATACCAGATACGGTTCACATAATACCTTTAAATCTTTATCAAAATAAAAGACTTCTAACATGTACATTTTTCATAAAGTTTAATATAATTCATTATAAGAATTATAACCAACTGACCTAGTTCCATTTTTATTTACATTCTCTTTCAACCAAACCCGTTAGAATTGAAACCTTTGCTTTTTTGTCAATTGTTTTGGTACATGTAAGTTAAGCCAATTTCAAAGTTTAAAATTTCCGAATTCACGGAACCAATACGGACATTACATTATGGGCCCGTCTAAAGTCGGGAGTTTCTGTTTCATTTAACTAAGGAAGCTTTACAAATGACGGAATAAAAACATTTTTAACAGGAAACATTTTGTGAATATTTGTTTTAATTTTCACACAGAATTGAACAGGGGAGGTACAAAAGTCCGACCTATCACGAATTTGTACAATGGAACAACCTTTTACAAACGAAGACTCACATACATTATATACTGTAAATACTGTCGTCCAGCAACTTCATCCACAGGAAATTGCAATTATCTCTTACAGAATATCACCTAAAAATTCCCAAAAGACACAAGGACCTCGTTGGCCGATTGGTATTAAGCGCGAAGTTACAGACCACAGTTTCTGTCATCAAATAGGTTACCTCACTTATCTAGGTTATTCCACTCCTAGTTAAATAGGTTATCCAACATAACTAGGTTATCCCATTCCCAGTTAACTAGGTTATCCCACTCCCTGTTAACCAGTTGATCCCACTCCCAGTTAACTAGGTTATCCCACTCCCAGTTAACTTGGTTGTCCCACTCCCTGTTAACTAGGTTGTCCCACTCCCAGTTAATTAGTTTATCCCACTTAACTAGGTTAGTCCACTCCCAGTTAACAAGGTTATCCCACTGAACTAGGTTATCCCACTCCCAGTTAACTAGGTTATCCAACTTAACTACGTTTTCCCACTCCCAATTAAATAGGTTATCCAACTTAACTAGCTTATCCCACTCCCAGTTAACTAGGTTATCCCACTTCCTGTTAACTTGGTTGTCCCACTCCCAGTTAATTAGTTTATCCCACTTAACTAGGTTAGTCCACTCCCAGTTAACAAACTTATCCCACTGAACTAGGTAATCCCACTCCCAGTTAACTAGGTTATCCAACTTAGCTAAGTTATCCCACTCCCAGTTAACTAGGTTATCCCAATTAACTAGGTTATGCCACTTGGGCAGAACCTAGTGTCGTTCTGTCAGTTTATATTGCTGAAGGTTAGTGGTTTTCTACAGGTACTCTCGTTTCCTCCACCACCAGAATCAACATCCGGGGCGTAAACCACCACTCCACTCTACTCTTTTACTCAAGACAAACATCTACCGTTTTAATTCGCTTAAATCTGTCCTACTTATTAGAGTTTAAAATAACTTATGTGTCTTACCTAATACCGTTTAAATTAACTTATGTGCCATATTTTCAATTTTTACAATTATCAATTATTGTTATTATTATCTGGGGATAATTATTTGGTGACTTCGCAATAAAACATTAACACGTGTCTGTGTCGTATCCTCTTTGTATATTAACAACATCTATGCATCAGCTCAGCATTAGGTCATTAGGTCAAACACAAGAACATCTGTGTCATGGAGTAGAATGTATCCGTTAACGGGAACATGTTTAACTTGTCATAAAAATCTACATAATTATGATAATAAACACATACGTCATGTATTACAAAAAATGTTAAAAAATTGCTATGTATGACATCAAGGGTAACTTTATTAACATTAAATGGCAAAATGGATAAATGAATATTGTTTTAGCTATTAAAACACACACACACACACACACACACACACACACACACACACTTTTTTTTTTTATAAAATTATGTATAAACATTGAAAAATGCAACTATTTACACACACACACACACACACACACACACGAGAGAGAGAAAAATGCAACTATTTACACACACACATACACACGAGAGAGAGAGAGAGAGAGAGAGGAGAGGAGAGAGAGAGAGAGAGAGAGAGAGAGAGAGAGAGAGAGAGAGGGTAATAGTAGTAGTATAGTAATACAATAATAGTAGCAGTAGGCGAGCAGTTAAGCAAAGTTGTTAGATGAAACACACGGAGAGAGAGAGAGAGAGAGAGAGAGAGAGAGAGAGAGAGAGAGAGAGAGAGAGAGAGAGAGAGAGAGAGAGAGAGTAGAAGTAGTAGTAGTGCGCACAGTAAAACAAAGATGTTAGACGTAGAAGAGAAACATTAAACAAGTCTTTATGTTTTTTTTGTACACATACTGACTTATTGAAATAATAAACTACAGAAATACCACGTACCAAGAAGTAGTTTAGGAATTTTTTTTCTATGTCAAAAAACCATAAAAATCGTAAAAAATACAAGACAATTGTATTATGGCCGGACAAAGGCGAATGTTACATGATGATGAGGGAGAAAGGGTAGGTAAATAATAGCACACATTAGCCTGTAGCTGACCCATGGTGAAACAATTAACAAAACCGCCATAAATCAAGATCAAGGTATCGCATGACAAAAATAAACCTCCGTCGACAATATCTGCCGTTATCAGGTAACCCTCATCAACAATACCTATTATCCTTGGATTAATGAAGTGACCATCATTTACACCTGTCACAGGGTTTTCATACCGGTACATTTTACATTTTCTTTTACATATCTGTATGTCCAGTACTTCAGACGTATTGTTATTATGTGATGAATGTTAATGTATATATAAGAATATAACCCTGACACGGTAATTGGTAACAGCAGGGTTTTTATAATAAAAGTTTTTTTTATTTATTTTTTTTTGTTTAGAGGCTATGACCATTGGATTAGAGGACTGAGAAATTGAATATCCATCTATGTATTTCAAGCCCCGCTTTGTTCCACTGGAAATAGCATTGCATCCTAGTCCTGAAAATCTTAACTCTTAATGGGCTGTAACGGCACGTATCCATATAGCAATGCCGTTTAAAATTTATGATTTTAGGACTATTTGCATCATTACATTACAAGATATCAAATTTCACGGCACACAAGATAAATTAAATAATCGGTATACATGTATTTTTTCTTGTGGAAGGCATGAACAGTGCATTGAAAATAATCAAGCTGCAAGCCACGGTGTTTTTAAATTGCACAAAAACATTTGTAGTAAAAAATGCAAAAAGAATTGTTTTAAAAATAATTTTAGTATTACGCTTCCCCAATCACAATATTCTGTCACCGGGTGAACCAGTCAATACTCTGTCTTTTTAATACCAAGCGCCAGGCGAGGAAGCAGGATCTCAAATTTTTAAAGTCTTATACATGTATGACCCTACCGGGATTGAACCCAGGACTTTTCGCCCACAAGGAAGACCTACCACTGAGCGATTAAGGCGATGAGAAATACTAAATGAGTTTTGTGAGTTACATACGTTTACCAATTGGTTCTGTTATGAGCAATGTAATGCAACTCAATATTAAACACACAAAGCAACAAAAAAAGTTTTTTATATATATAAAATGCTTTTTACAAACAGCATGAATTCTATAGACCTGCTGTTTAATATGTTTGATTTTTTTAGGTACATAAATGACAGGAGGTCTGACATAGTCACATTGCATTTTACGTAGGTCCCATTCATCAACAACGTTGCAGGTTATTTCGTAATAACCGACTTTAAATATATGTTAATTGTAACCAATGTTTACACAAACTCTGGTACATGTATTTATAAACGGTGTTACTTTTTAAGTATAGTGGTGGATTTCCGTCATTACTATTATCCAAACAATCCGTACTCGAGTATAAGTTTTTTTAAGACAACAAAAAACTAAAACTGGGCTAAAAATGGTTCAAATACGGCTTCAGTCATCATGGTACTGAGCATATCCATTGAAACTTATAAAAAAATTCTTTTCAAATCATAATGAAACAGATGTATATGGTTGGTAGGACTACCATTGCAAAGACTGACTGCTATTTAATTAATATAAATCCACCCACCTTAGAACTCTGAGAAGGTGAATGGGTACTGTCCGACCTGTTTTTGAGTGAAATTCACAGTAACCTAGTTTTCTAAAAGGAAGTACAGTTGTTTTCTAGATCTTAAAGCATCATGATCTCCTGTAACCATCAGGATATTATTTTTCGTATACACTGCTGTAACTATTTAAAAAGGATTTTATTTATTCATTATATCCGTATTTAGAAATAATATCCGAATACCACTTGACAGGTTCATCCAGATACCATTACGATAATTACTTAATCCGCTTATTATTCTTAAATCATTATATCAATATATCCGAAAGCCGCCATTTATTATTAAATTGAAAAACCATATAGTCATTATATCTAAATATTTTCGTGCACAAGTCATGAACTTGTATATGCCATATGCTTGTATATATCAGTTACTTGTATATGTCATGTATTTTTATATATCAGGTTCTTGTATATGTCGTCTACTTGTATATGTCATGTACTTGTATATATCGTCTACTTGTATATGTCATGTACTTGTATATGTCAGGTACTTGTATATGTCATGTACTTGTATATGTCGTCTACTTGTATATGTCAGGTACTTGTATATGTCATGTACTTGTATATGTCGGCTTCTTGTATATGTCATGTACTTGTATATGTCGTCTACTTGTATATGTCAGGTACTTGTATATGTCATGTACTTGTATATGTCGTCTACTTGTATATGTCGTCTACTTGTATATGTCAGGTACTAGTATATGTCAGGTACTTGTATATGTCATGTACTTGTATATCTCGTCTACTTGTATATGTCAGGTACTTGTATATGTTATCTACTTGTATATTTTATCTACTTGTATATGTCATGTACTTGTATATGTCAGGTACTTGTATATGTCATCTACTTGAATATGTCATGTACTTGTATTTGTCATCGACTTATGTATGTGAGGTACTTGTATATGTCATGAACTTGTATATGTCGTCTACTTGTTTATGTCATGTACTTGTATATGTCGTCTACTTGTATATGTCATGTACTTGTATATGTCAGGTACTTGTATATGTCATCTACTTGAATATGTCATGTACTTGTATTTGTCATCGACTTATGTATGTGAGGTACTTGTATATGTCATGTACTTGTATATGTCATGTATTTGTATATGTCATGTACTTGTATTTGTCATCCACTTATGTATGTGAGGTACTTGTATATGTCATGTACTTGTATATGTCATCTACTTGAATATGTCATGTACTTGTATTTGTCATCGACTTATGTATGTGAGGTACTTGTATATGTCATGTACTTGTATATGTCGTCTACTTGTTTATGTCATGTACTTGTATATGTCATGTACTTGTATATGTCGTCTACTTGTATATGTCATGTACTTGTATATGTCATCTACTTGTATATGTCATGTACTTGTATTTGTCATCGACTTATGTATGTGAGGTACTTGTATATGTCATGTACTTGTATATGTCATGTATTTGTATATGTCATGTACTTGTATATGTCATGTACTTGTATATGTCGTGTATTTTTATATGCCAATTACTTGTTTATGTCATGTACTTGTATATGTCATGTACTTGTTTATGTCATGTACTTGTATATGTCATGTACTTGTATTTGTCATCGACTTATGTATGTGAGGTACTTGTATATGTCATGTACTTGTATTTGTCATGTACTTGTATATGTCATCTATTTGTATATGTCATGTACTTGTATATTTCATGTATTTTTTTATGTCATGTACTTTTATATGTCATGTACTTGTTTATGTCATGTACTTGTATATGTCATGTACTTGTATATGTCATCTATTTGTTTATGTCATGTACTTGTATATGTCATGTACTTGTTTATGTCATGTACTTGTATATGTCATGTACTTGTATTTGTCATCGACTTATGTATGTGAGGTACTTGTATATGTCATGTACTTGTATTTGTCATGTACTTGTATATGTCATCTATTTGTATATGTCATGTACTTGTATATGTCATGTACTTGTTTATGTCATGTACTTGTTTATGTTATGTACTTGTATATGTCATGTACTTGTTTATGTCATGTACTTGTTTATGTCAGGTACTTGTATATGTCATGTACTTGTATATGTCATGTACTTGTATATGTCATGTACTTGTTTATGCCATGTACTTGTATATGTCATGTACTTGTATATGTCATGAACTTGTATATGTTATCTACTTGTATATGTCATGTACTTGTATATGTCATGTACTTGTTAATGTCAGGTACTTGTATATGTTTGTACTTGTTTATGTCATGTACTTGTATATGTCATGTACTTGTATATGTCATGTACTTGTATATGTCAGGTACTTGTTTATGTCATGTACTTGTATATGTCAGGTACTTGTATATGTCATGTACTTGTATATGTCAGGTACTTGTATATGTCATGTACTTGTATATGTCAGGTACTTGTTTATGTCATGTACTTGTATATGTCATGTACTTGTATATGTCATGTACTTGTATATGTCAGGTACTTGTATATGTCATGTACTTGTATATGTCATGTACTTGTTTATGTCATGTACTTGTATATGTCATGTACTTGTATATGTCATGTATTTGTATATGTCATGTACTTGTATATGTCATCTATTTGTATAAGTCATGTACTTGTAAATGTCATGTACTTGTATATGTCATGTACTTGTATATGTCATGTACTTGTATATGTCATGTACTTGTATATGTCATGTACTTGTATATGTAATCTATTTGTATATGTCATGTACTTGTATATGTCATGTACTTGTATATGTCATCTATTTGTATATGTCATGTACTTGTATATGTCATCTATTTGTATATGTCATAACTTTATAGAGACAAGTTTTTGTATATTTCGTGTGCTCGTGTAAGCTGTCGTCAACTTAAACGCCCAAAATGTAGTATAGGAAAATATCGCAGCGATTTGCATTATTGTGTATAAAAAACTTACACAGTGACAATTGATTATCCTTGAACGACTTCTTTTTTCATAAGAGTTCAAAAACTAGCAAATGATTATAAATAATTTATATTAATTATTACCTTATAACCGTAAAACATTAAAATCTACTAAAAATTTCTCAAAAAATATTATTTGTATGCATTACACAACACGTTAAGATTTATAACCAAATATTTATTGATTCATTCAACTATCAAACCCAAATTTTACTAAACTTTGTTCCTTAAAATGACCCATAATCAAAATACATGTCAATATTTAAAATATTGTTTTTAAAGTGAAAAACAGGGATGCGTAGACGTGTGCATTACACAGCAATTTTAAAGAGTTCAATATTTATGGTTTTTTAATGTAATGAATGATAAAATAAAGAATTAAATTAAATTAAATTAAATTAAATTAAATTAAATTAAATTTATGTATAAATAAAATAAATAAATAAATAAATAAATTTTAAAAAATGAATGGATAAATAAATTAATTAATAAATTAAAAAAATTAAATAACCAATTAAATTTTATAATTTATATAGGTTGAAATATGAAGCAGAGGGTCCTTTAAAAATGTTCATAATAGAAATGTAGTCCTAGTCTTTTTATAGAGGCAGTCGTTATATACTGCAGGTTATATACAAACAACATTGATCCTGTTATGTTTAAAGTTAAATCTTGACGATTTCTGGAAATAAAAAATACAATTTTTTAAAAAAAAATTTTAAACAATGTTAAATATTGTTCGTGACATTGCATATTAATATACCAATACAGCCGTTTTTTCTTTTTTTTTTTTTTTTATTTTTTTTTATTTTTTTTTTTTTTTGAAAAAACTAATTGTAAATTGATTAAAACTTGAAATGATCTAAAAAAAAAAAAAAAAAAAAAAAAAAAAAAAAGGTATTAATATTGTGGGATTTGAGTTACGGAAATGCTTAGTTTAGAAACTTGAGCAGGCATTGAATTACTCTTGAACAGATTCTTGTGCGAGAAACTTTTTTCAGTTTACTCGTGGAAAGTCGGTCGTTTTCTTCAGGCACTCTGGTTTTCTCCACTGGTCTAAAACTGGTTGCCTTAAAGTGAGTGAAAGAATTTTTACTGTGAAATTAAAAGGAACACATTATAACGTTATTGTCACGTTCTTTTTTAAAAATGGTATTATTTCACCAAAAAATCCCAAAGTAGCACATGTCAGGGGCGTAAAACACTACTCAGATAAAATTTGGAATAGAATTATGTTTTGTTCTGACCAGGTTTTCATTTTTAAATTTACCTGTATATATTGGATAAATTATGTAATTAATACTATATATTAAATCTTGTTTTTAAATTAATTACATGTATATTCTTAAAAAAAAACATATGTCAAAAAGTACAATTTGAAACAAAATGTTTAAAGGCTTTAAAGTCTGTTAAAAAAATAAAACACTGCATTTTTACTGCATGTATATGCATATTTTCTATGACATTATGTCATTACAAAGCTCTTGATGTAAAATTTATATTCTGTTTTCACATACCAGACAAAAATATCATGGCTATAATAAACTAATTTAGAATAATAACTCGCACATATATGAACGTTAAATCAAATATTTATTACCAAATTTAGACTTTGATATTCTCTCACAAAGAAATATAATAAAATTATACATACAAAAAATTAAAATGTTTTTGGCTTTATTTTGAGAAAATATCAACATTATGTAATTTGAAATTGAAATATTTAATCCTAAATGATTTTAATGTACTGGACTCGTTTTTTAGACATCTGCACGTAGTTCAAGGTTTTTGTGTTGCGTCGAATTGTTTTCCTCAAACATCTCTCTCTCTCTCTCTCTCTCTCTCTCTCTCTCTCTCTCTCTCTCTCTCTCTCTCTCTCTCTCTCATTTCTTTGTATATTGTCACGCGTTTTTTTTAAATTTGTATGAAATAAAATAATTATAATAAAAAAAAACACATTTAGAGAAGCGCGTTTAGTATCATCAAAAATACTTAATTTTTGACAAGTTTGTTAGGTCTTTGGAGTGATACTATCCACTCAATTCATTGAATTCATATAAAATGAGACAATCAAAATTAACAAATGACAACTTGTGCTAATGTCTCATTTAATATGGAAATTCAAAATTGCAACATACAAGATGGATTTTAAGACGATGTATTCAAGTTTTTTTCATAGCAATATCGTCGCAGACTACAAGCCAAATCCTATGTGTCAGCGGGGGCTTTGGTGGTAGAGTGGCGTAAGTGAGTGCCTACGGATCTCCACCTAGGTTGGAGCCCAACTCGAGCAGATCTTTTTGTAAGAAAGTTTGTCAGTTCGCTCGTCGAAAATTGTTGGTTTTCTCTAGGTACTCCGGTTTCCTCCAACACCTCTAAACTGACCTCAACGATTTTAGTGAAAATATCTTGAATATGGCGTTGAACACAATCAATCCACTGTCATACATCAAAGTCACATCCTTGAAAAGTTCTCTGTCATCCAGACCCCCCCCCCCCTTTCGAAAAAATGAAAGAAGTATCGCGTTGTTCCTCTCTACTGGACTCTATACAGTAGCTGATCAGTCGTTTTGCTGGGTAATAGCTTATAACTGAGAGACAAATAACAAACAAACAACAGAATGAAATAAAAAAAAAGAAAAAAGAAAAAGATAAAACTAATTTTTTAAATAAATAAATAAATAAATAAATAAATAAATAAATAAATGAATTGAATTGAATTGAATTGAATTGAATTGAATTGAATTGAAATGAAATGAAATGAAAATAAAAAATAAAACCGCTACTGACTTACTCTTTGTATATGAATAAAGTGAATTTCAATAATATGATTAAAACACTGCTGATACAACGAGAATATCATGTGATAATTTTGAATAATATTCAAAATGGGAAAATTGCAAACAAGTGCTAGTTTTTAATGGTTTGTGTTATATACAGAAATTAATTCATAATAATAAGCAATATAAGCAATAAACGCATGACGAGTATTTTACGTATCAACTCTTTTACAATGGCAGTGTACCTTTCCATTGTCTTATAATTTTTTTGGCCATCGTGTTTTTTTTTTTTTTTTTTTTTTTTTTTTTCATAAATGATTTCATGCGTTGGAAAAATTTATTGTTATAAAGAAAGAACTACTGAATTTTAGTTAATACAGAACATCATAGATTCTATCCAAGTAAAACAGGGAATAGATGCATAGGTTCCCGACAAGAATCGGTATAATGCTAATTTAAGTAGGACGTAGGAATAGAATGATATTTGATATATTCTTTTATTAGCCTTTTTTCTTACCAAAAAAAAAAAAAAAAAAAAAAAAAAAAAAAAAAAAAAAAAAAAAAAAAAATACCGCGGTGGCTTATTGTTGTTAGAGCGCCTCGAGAGCGGGAGGTCATGGATCGAACATACATATGACTTTAAACTTTAAGATACTTCGCCTGACGTTTGACTTTAAAAGTACAGAGTACCGGCTGGTTTACTCGGTGACAAGATAGTGTGACTGGAGTGAGCTAGCACCTTAAAGTTACCACAATTGCGCAAGCACAAAGAAAACAATAAAACACACTCGCGGATCTCACGCGAATTGTTAAAAAAATTATCCCATAGAGATTAAAATATTTGCTTTCGTCACAAATAGATGAAAAATTGCTGTGCGACGTTAACGTTAACCAACCAATCTTTTGACACGAATGCATAATGCATTCGAAAGCAGTGAATGGCTATTTTAATTATTTATTTGACATAAATAATGGTGTCCATGGATAAAATATCGATACCACATGGTAGGAATTTTATAAAGAAAGCTGTATTGGCGCCAATCCTCTTTATAAGTGTTTGGTGTAAGTGGAAATTGACATTTCCTGTGTAGAAATCTCGTTTCAAATCCGGTTTACAATGTCCATAGTCACCTGATTAATATAATAATAACTCATGTGTTAACTGACCAACAATAGTGACCACCAGGCTTGACATTTAATTCAAAGAATGATTACTTAGACATTACTATGTAAATTTTACTGTTAAGGTCACCTCAACGCACTACTGACCAATACATACTGGTTGTTATGTATAACTGTGGTCATTATTTTGACCACCTAATGTTTATTAAGGACATTTTGTACACCTTTCATATAATAAACCAACGTACTACAGTACCTGTATGTTGCCAGGACTTACTACGCATAAAAATAATATGAAAAATTTTTTAATTTATTTTTTTTAAATTTAAATAAATGGCTTATTTTTATATTTTTTAATTTTGAATTTTGACCAAAAGAAATAATCAAAATTCTCCATATGCCATTCATCATCGTGACATCGAATAAGTCGGCACTAATTTGAAAGAAGTAAAAAACTTGATCAATGTCACAACAATCCTCGGTTGGGATTCGGACCTAAGACCTGGATTTGGAGTAAGACGCTCTACTAACAGAGCTAAATGTTTCGACGTTTGCATATGGAATCAAGAATACCAGACAATAAACAAATAAGAATAAATAAATAAATAAATAAATAAATAAATAAATAAATAAATAAATAAATAAATAAATAAAACAAGACAACATACACACATGTCGAAACATTACTCCCCAGGCCAGACAGTCTCGAAAGCCATATGAATCATATATGTCAACCGTTTCGGGAAAGAAAGAAAATAAATATTTGTGACTATACTGTGAAAATATTAATCTTATTTCTCAATAAAAGACGCTGAAATTATTTCTTATGAACAAATAGTTTTATTATTTATTTTTTTTTTTTTTTTTTTTCAGACTTGTTTACATTCAACAACAATCGTGTAACACGTTGAAATATATTACCTCAGTGTATTTTTACCAGGAAGGTAAAAATCGTAAATCAATTTTTCATTTATATGAAGCATGAAACTCTGTAAATAGAAAATGACGATCTCATAGTCTACGTATTTGTATTTAATGCAATTAATAATTTATTTCGAATGTGACGAAATATGTAAAAACTTGAATAGGTAAAGGTATGCTTTCTAATCCATAATGTATTAACTATGTCAAAGAATTTACACGTGTAATTGAGTGAAAACAAATTAGAATTTGTTGACAAACATGTTGTAAAAGAAATAATCAAAGAGTGTGTCATAAACAAATTTTTCATAAAACTAAGAAAAAATAATTTTATTGGTGGATTTTAAAAAGTTGAACTGGCTGTACAACAAAGGAAAAAAAAAGAGAAAAATAAGTTAGATCCCAGGGTTTTAAAGAAAACAATGGTTAGTTTTTTTTTCAATTTTTTTTCTATTATTACACCTTTTCGAAGGAATATCTAAAGCGCGCTCGTAAATTACAGCATCTCTCACGCTTTGGTTCGAATTCTACTCGGGTAAATCCCTGTGTGATAAAATTAGCTTACCAAAGGTCGATGGTTTTCTCTCGGTACTCCGGATTTCTACACCATCCAGGAACTCGTCTCGATAAAAGTGAAAGAATTCTGATCGGGGGTTGGGGGGGTGGGTGGGTGGGTAGTTAAACATCCGGGGGTGTTAAACACTGTATTTTAGTTATTTGTAGGCAAAATTCATATAGCATTTTCGGTAAGAATATGTTTTTGAAGCATTCTGTATTTTAGTTCATTTGGGGCAAAATTCATATAGCATTTTCAGTGAGAATATGTTTTTGAAGCAGTCTGTATTTTAGTTATTTGGGGGCGAAATACATATAGCATTTTCAGTGAGAATGTTTTTGAAGCACCCTGTATTTTAGTTTTTCAGTGAGAATGTGTTTTTGAAGCATTCTGTATTTGAGTTCATTTGGGGCAAAATTTATATAGCATTTTCAGATTTTCAGTGAGAATATGTTTTTGAAGCATTCTGTATTTTAGTTATTTGGGGGCGAAATACATATAGCATTTTCAGTGAGAATGTTTTTGAAGCACCCTGTATTTTAGTTTTTCAGTGAGAATGTGTTTTTGAAGCATTCTGTATTTTAGTTATTTAAAGGGCAAAATTCATATAGCATTTTCAGTAAGAATATGTTTTTGAAGCACCATGTATTTTAGTTCATTTGGGGCCAAATTCATATAGCATTTTCAGTGAGAATATGTTTTTGAAGCACCATGTATTTTAGTTCATTTGGGGCAAAATTCATATAGCATTTTCAGTGAGAATGTTTTTGGAGCACCCGTATTAGCTACACGTATACGTATTCTGTAGACGTGCTTATTAAACACCCCATATCCGTCACTTTTAACAGAACAAAGTAATTTTTACACAGAAAGAAGTGTTTTTTATTGTCATCAAATAAAACTTTTAAATACTTATAAACACTTCCTATAAAATATGAAATACTATATATATATACTGAAATATTGGTAGTAAAGTACTGAAAGTACTAGTAAAAAGTACTTAAAAACTTAGTGATTGTGTTACCAAAGTCAATTATTCAGTTTTATAATTAAGAATAACAATGTTTGGTGTACAGTGTAAATAAGAAAGTAAGAAAGCATTTGAGATAATGGGACAAAAAATTCGGTAAATGCCTGATAGAATGTCAACATATTTCGTCATTTGCACTTGATGCATATTTCAGGCCCCAGCTTCATAATCATTCACTCAATTAAGATTGTACGCTCAACTCAAATGTTCCCATTTTTTCTCTCATCAATATCTTAAAAAATTATAAATTTTATGACATAATGCTTTGATTTGTTTAACAAACATACACCAAACAATTTATATACAACATTAGTTATTCAAATTTAACTGTGTAATGTGTTAAAAATTGACATTGAAATATTCTCTAATTTGAGTCGAGTGTACACTCAATCGAGTGAATGATTATGAAACTGGGACCTGTTCTCCACAAGTTCCTACTAAAACACTGGATGGATCTTAATGCGGGAATTCTTTTGATTAATGCTAGATCTTATGACAATTAATACAGATGTCGTGGCCTAGATTCCAGTCAGATAAGGAATTTTATTCATGTTTACTTGACAGAAGCTATTTCGTTTTAACTTGCAGACGACACTTTACATATATCGCAGACGACATCTCTACATGGGTCACATGCCTTGTTCTGTGACAACGGTTAAATTTACATCTTTTGCTTTTAATTTTGGATTTCTTAACTAGTAAAGGTATTTTACACTTCATTCAAGATTTTTTTAAACTTTTATCCAGGAAGCCAGTCTTGGGATGGTTGAGGAAGCCTCAAACACAAACTTTCTCACACTGGTTTGAACCTAAACCAGGCTTGGGAGGCCTTATAGCAGTGCTTTAGACATCTCATTACGACACAGAGACCCTTGTTTATAAAGGGTTAATGGGGCAGTGCACAAAGCGAGATATTTTATGACAAAGAGCTTTTTTGTGTATTCTGAAATTCTAAGAGGTACAAGTTGATTAAATTATGCTTGACTGCTATTAAACAGAAATACATCAAAGCATTCTCTTAACATCATTTCATTAAAATGAAAAAATAGGAGTAATTTAACTGCTTTTTAAAATTCCAGTACAAGACAAAGTGAAGTAGTCAACACAAAATGAACATTAGCTATGTCAAAAACTAGCGGAAAATTTGATACAAGTCAACACAAAATGAACAATATCTATGTCAACAACTAGCGGAAAATTTGATACAAGTCAACACAAAATGAACAATATCTATGTCAACAACTAGCGGAAAGTTGATACAGGTCAACACAAAATAAATAATATCTATGTCAACGACTATCGGAAAACTTGATACAAGTCAACACAAAATAAACAATAGCTACGTCAACAACTAGCGGAAAATTTGATACTAGTCAACACAAAATGAACAATATCTATGTCAACAACTAGCGGAAAATTTGATACAAGTCAACACAAAATGAACAATATCTGTGTCAACAACTAGCGGAAAGTTGATACAGGTCAACACAAAATAAATAATATCTATGTCAACAACTAGCGGAAAATTTGTACAAGTCAACACAAAATAAATAATATCTATGTCAACAACTAGCGGTAAGTTGATACAGGTCAACACAAAATAAATAATATCTATGTCAACGACTATCGGAAAACTTGATACAAGTGAAATCAAAATAAACAATAGCTATGTCAACAACTAACAGAAAACGTGATACAAGTCCACACAAAATAAACAATAGCTATATCAACAACTAACAGAAAACGTGATGCAAGTCAACACAAAATAAACAATAGCTATATCAACAACTAACAGAAAACGTGATACAAGTCAACACAAAATAAACAATAGCTATATCAACAACTAGCGGAAAACGTGATACAAGTCAAAACACAAAATAAACAATAGCTATATCAACAACTAACAGAAAACGTGATGCAAGTCAACACAAAATAAACAATAGTTATATCAACAACTAGCGGAAAACGTGAGGCAAACACAAAACACAAAATAAACAATAGCTATTTCAACAACTAACAGAAAACGTGATACAAGTCAACACAAAATAAACAATAGCTATATCAACAACTAGCGGAAAACGAGAGGCATACACAAAACACAAAATAAACAATAGCTATATCAACCACTTCATACAAATCAACACAAAATAAACAATAGATATGCAACAACTAGCGGAAAACTTGATACAAGTCAACACAAAATAAACAATAGCTATGTCAAAAACTATCGGAAAACTTGATACAAGTCATCACAAAGTAAACAATAGCTATGTCAACCACTTGCGGAAAACTTGATACAAGTCAACACTAAATAAACAATAGCTATGTCAACCACTTGCGGAAAACTTAATACAAGTCAACACAAAATAAACAATAGCTATGTCAACCACTTGCGGAAAACTTAATACAAGTCAACACTAAATAAACAATAGCTATGTCAACCACTTGCGGAAAACTTGATACAAGTCATCACAAAGTAAACAATAGCTATGTCAACCACTTGCGGAAAATTTGATACAAGTCAACACTAAATAAAAAATAGCTATGTCAACCACTTGCGGAAAACTTAATACAAGTCAACACAAAATAAACAATAGCTATGTCAACCACTTGCGGAAAACTTGATACAAGTCAACACAAAATAAACAATAGCTATGTCAACCACTTGCGGAAAACTTAATACAAGTCAACACAAAATAAACAATAGCTATGTCAACCACTTGCGGAAAACTTAATACAAGTCAACACTAAATAAACAATAGCTATGTTAACCACTTGCGGAAAACTTGATACGAGTCAACACAAAATAAACAATAGCTATGTCAACAACTAACAGAAAACGTGATGCAAACACAAAATGACAATAGCTGTATCAACAACTAGCAGAAAACGTGATGCAAACACAAAAAAAACAATAGCTATATTACCAACTAACAGAAAACGTGATGCAAACACAAAATAAACAATTGCTATATCAACAACTAGCAGAAAACGTGATGCAAATAAAAAATACACAAAACACAGCTATCATATCTAAAGAAAGTCGAGTCACACACGAAAAAATGAAAGAAAATAAAGTTAGGAATAAACTATTAAATAAAAGAAGCAGAGAAACAAAACACAAAAGCCAAATTGTTATAAGGGTCACTGATTATAGAACTGCCGACTTGGGACAAATCATACTACGTTATTTCTTTGGTTATGACGGCGACCTCAAGTACGTTACTTATTCAACATTGACATGTAACTAACTGGAGATCCAATTTCATACTGAATTAAGTTACTTATTTAACATTCAACACTAAGTGCTTTTTTAAAACACAGGTTTATTGCTCATTTGAAAGACATTAGATTTTACCGAAGTCTTAAATAATGACAAATTCATATCCTCTTTCTTATCTCTTGTGACATAGTTCTTGAATTGTACTGCGTATATGGCATTATTGCACCGAATGTAAGCAATGACTTCTCTATGAGCAAGGAAGAAAAATCAACAGGTGCACTCGACAAAACAACTGTGTAGGGGCATTATAAGATAAGAACATTCTTATCATCTGAAAGCTACAAACCCGAAGTATATATACAGCATGCACAATATTTGCGTATAATCTTACATCTGTAAACTTTTTGTGGTAAGTACTAGTATATTATAGTTCAATGATTTGTTTGTTGCTGTCAGAAAAAAAACGAACATAATTTCCATTTCATAATCCGTATTTGGACGTAACTATTATTGCAAATATATAATACATATACCAGTTAAATTTTGATGTGCCAGATGTGCACATTTCGGAAATTAATTCCTCATCAGTGACACTAAGACCGAAAAGTTTGATACATAAAAATTATATAACCCAAACAGTTGAAAAAAAATGAATCTAAAGTTTCAAAATGATATAAATCCAAATCCAGCTAAGGAATGCTTTGCATGAGGGAACAAACCTTAGTTTTAAATAAATCTCAAATTTTAGACGACTGAAAATTTTGCTAAAAGGTACATTTTCTGACAGCACAAAGTACTGCCTACTGAGTTATTATTAAGAATAAAACATTGCTTCTGGAAATAGCATCTTTCTTGTTTTTTTTTTTCGAAACAAAAGTTGTTTTTATATTCAGAAGAAGAACCAAGCAGAATGAAACAATTTGTTTACAAATAAAAGCACACAACTAACTTAGATCAAAGTACTAAAAGTACTGAACGTTCAGGGACATCAAATATATGTAGGTCTAGTATCCATACAAAAAAAAAAAAATAAATATATAAATAAAATAAAAAAAATTAAAAATTAAAAACAGGAAAATTATCATCATAAAAAAATTCTATAGATGTCGGGGTTCGAATGGTTTTAATTGACACATCAAAGACAATCGCACTATATATTACTTATAAAGTAGAAAAAATAATTTTTTAGGACTGAAAATTAAAGAAGTGAATTGTAAGAACAAAAGCTGGGGAACATGTGGACCTTGCGTCTTATTGTCCTGCTAGGGACAGTGTCAATATCAATGACATCAAAGTAAGTCTCTCTCTCTCTCTCTCTCTCTCTCTCTCTCTCTCTCTCTCTCATACACACACCGCGCGCCCGCGCACTCCACGATATCACATGTCACATAATGTTTTTTGGATTGTTCGGGATAAGGCTTTTTATTTTTTAACGAATTTATTTACAAATGCCTGTTCAACAATTAATTAAGTTTAGAATATGATGTGTTAATTTTGTTTTACATTTCAGTTCATATATCGCTTTAATACCTAAAGTACTTCGTCCTGGATTACCGTTAAACGTCACCGTCACTGTTTTCAACACCCAACCAGGGAAACCGGACGTTTTTGTCCGGGCTGAACTCATCAACAAAACTGATTATAAGGCACTAGCCTTTAACGACACAGTTATTCGTAAAGGTATTTATTTATTTATCTTTTTATTTATTGTTAGTAAGTTAGTTTCAATTTCTGTATTATAAAGTACCTGACAATCTATAGTATTTGGGGGTTTTGGTCACCAACGTATTTTTATTATACGTAAAACAACACCAACCAATTATTCAATATGGCTGTTAACTACACTGTATTAAAATTATTATGAATGTCTCTTATTCAGAATCTAGAAAGTTTGTAAATGTATCGTGTATGATTGCGATTACGATGATTTGATATCACACTAATACTATAAAAACTAATACAAGGGTTGTTCGATATGTAATGTGTATTGTACGATATCTCAAAAACATTTGACTCAAATAGTGAAATGAACATCACATCCATTCAAAATATTCTCCGCGGATTGAAATACATAATTTCAAACTCTGAATCCATTTATGAAATACGTGACGGTACGCTGATTTAGGTAGACGTATATGGCACTGACTGATAGCTGAGCCATCGGATTGCCGGGTTTTGTAACGATGACCAGATAAGAACTTTTTAAGTTTTGGAAATAGGTAAAAGTCGTATGGGGAGTATGGTGGGCGTGGCAAGACGAACTCTTATATAAGCTCTAATTTCTTCTATATTCTCAACCCGTTTCCCAACCATTGTTACAATAGTGATCGACGGCTAGCTCTATTGAAATAGCTATAATTTTAAAACTGTGGAGCTGAAGACACGTGCTTATACTTTTTGGAAAGGTATTGAATAGGGCTATATTCAAGCAAATCATTATCAACGAAATCGTGCAAAGCGTTTTCGCGCTGTGGTACAATACACATTACATATCGAACAGCCCTCATATTAAAGTGTTTGCAAAAGATTTAATTTAAATATGTCCATAGCGTTGGTCCTTCTCCTTAAAAACTTAATACTAAACCATTATCTTGAAATCATACAGCAGTATTTTCTGATAAATATGAGCATATATCTTTGAAAAATCATCTATGGTATATTACTTATTGCGTTAGAAGTAAAGTACTGATAAGATGTTTTGTTGATTCGTCGTACTTCAAAATGTATCTTTTTTTTTAAATTATTAAATACATATATTTTTTTACATTTTGTGATATCCCTATAATAAGTTCTATTTTTATACTGTTGCCAATACCAACATATATGCAATGATGTATTATATGTTATCATGATCAATTATTTTCTTCAGGTGTACCTGGGACTATACAATTAAATGTGAGTATATATATTTCAATTACATTGCTGTATTTATGATTCTTAAACTGATTTCTGTCTTGCCAGCAGTCCCTGGGATCACGAACATCACTAAAGCTAGTTTTTTTTTTAACTTGAATCTAAGTTCTTTCGTAAATCCGAGATTAAAAAAACTTAAAAAGTAGATGGATCAAGAAACAAACATTTTTTTTACTTCAATCGAAGTATAAACTTAATTTTTCGAAGACAAGTACATACCTTGCTTAAAAAGGTAAGTCCGAAATTTAAACGACTCAAAACGGCAATCGATCTTTAACTTTCCGAACGTCTCGATCGTGATCCTTAAACAGTTTACAGTTTAACTTTTATACAACTTTCCTTATGATTATTATCTTAAACTTTTTATAATACAGCCTTAACTGTAGTGCTAGGGGAGTATAGTTGCTTATGTCTAAGATTATGAATTAAAAAAGGTGTGTTGCATCATAGTTTTTATCGCAATCAATATAATCTCTCTCTCTCTCTCTCTCTCTCTCTCTCTCTCTCTCTCTCGCGCGCGCGCCCTGGCTTTTATAACCCGAAAATACGAAAATAAAACACCGATGCATCGAGCATTGTCAGATGTAATATTATTTTGAATTGTATATATGAATATAAAACAATTGAAAATAAATATTCTAGCATTCCGGAAGGTAACTGGGATTTGCGTGGTTAAATTGTTTCAGTAACAACAAATCATATTTTGAATAAATCTATTGGTCTTTCTTGATTTAGGTGCCCCGGAATTTAATATCTTCTGCACAGTATCACGTGACCCTTCGCGGAATTGGTGGTTTACAGTTTAGCAATGGGGCAGATATTGAATATGAAGAAAAACACATTTCTATTTTCATACAAACCGACAAAGCTGTGTATAAAGCTGGTCAAACAGGTAATTACCTTTATATATATATATATATATATATATATATATATATATATATATATATATATATATATATATATATATATATATATATATATATATATATATATATATATATATGCATTTAGTTCCGCGTTAAGTTTCAAATAGATATATTTTTTTCAAAAATAGATAACTTCTAATCACGATCCGTGAGATTCATTTTCTAAAATTTCATTCCTATTAGATGTCAATAAACAGTATCCTGTAACGTGTTGGTCACATTTTTAACGATTGTTAATACTAGGTTGGTGCATGCGCACTTATGTACAAAGACTCGCGTGAATCAAAAGGAAAAGCTGACATAAATTGCATTAATTGTCCGTCATTAATTTATTTTGTACATTGTGTTTACATGATGCGGTTTTTTATGACGTAACCATGTTCTAAAATTTGAACCCCCAAGTTTACATCTCCCTGAGAAGTTACTGATATAAATCCATATTTATTCGAACTTTTATCGTTGAACCACATGTAACATTGTTCATCAGGAACATCAATAAGTAAATCAGCACCGTTTTGATTTTTTTTGCTTAGGAAAACTAGGAAAACTTGAGAGAGGGGCGCATCGTATTCTAACAGCCCGCTCGTAATTTGTCATTTGTCAGTTTTATTTTATTTTATTTTTCATTCTAATATTTATTTTCAGTTCATTTTCGGACATTTGCTTTACATCCCAATGGCACAGTGAGTCTTAACAAAATGGATATAAAGATATATGTAAGTGAAACCTTACGTTGTATTTTTGGTATATCTAGATTTATCTGACTATTTGAAGTACAACAAAGCCTCCTTGCCTTTTAATAAAATATATTTATTAATCAGAAAGAAAATCTAATGGCGATATTGTCAAAATGTTGAAAGAGAAATTTTGATTGGCTGTTAAGTCTATAAACGTAAGTAATCTTATCTGTATAATAAGCCAGTTTTTGCCAAAAAAAAAAAAAAAAAAAAAAAAAAAAAAAAAAAAAAAAAAAAAAAATTAGTGAACCTGAATTAACTTTTAATAGTTTATCTTCTTGTGTTTTGCCGGAAACAATATTTCGAAAAGAATTGTTGGCTCTGTTGGCTGTAATTTCAATATACAAATTGTTTTTTCAAAGTTTCTATGTTTAATTTCTTCTTTAATTGTCTGAATCATTTTGATTCATATAGAGGACTCTTCACCCGTGTGAAATAATAGGAATCACAACGCCTTCTTACTATCTATTCTTACTATCTAGGTTCAAATCTAACTCGAAGCTTATCCTAGTGGAAGAGAGTTTGTCAGTTCGTTTGTCGACGGTCGATGGATTTCTTCGGGAACTCCAGTTTCCTCCACCATTTGTGAATGTAAAGCTTCAATATAAGTAAAATTCATTAATCTTTTGATAACTTTGTAATAGAAAGATACTAACAAGACAATATTTCAGAGAAACCAATATCATATAAAGCAAGCAAAATTTAGACTACTTTTATTTTTAGGACCCGAAAAAACAACAAAGTCAAGCAGATATTAGGAGCTAGGGACCCGGAATACGGTGTGGTCAGTGGGTCAATGATCATGGACGAAAAACCAACACTTGGCCAATGGAAAATTAAAGTTTCTACTGAGGTATATATGCAAAATGTTTTGAATTGTCGTAAAGCGAGAACAAATTAACTTGACAATAGTCAATACAACCAAAAAGAACAAAACATACGAAGAAGGAAATAGTGAGTGAGTCAGTAAGTTATTGTTTAAAGCTGCATTCTCGTTATTGCAGCTAATTGTGAAAGAAAACAAATAATTAATAAATTTATCATAAATGCATACAGTTGGCAAAATGAAAATAAGGGTAACGCTTGATATTTGGCTTATAGTATAGCATTGCATTTGTTTTAGAAATACCTGATTTATTGGAGTTATCTTGTGATAAACCCGAATCTAGTAACCTTTAATGCACAGACTATTGCATGTTTTGCAATGTATTTAAAAGTTGTTGCAAGCCGTTGTCACAGTTAATGATAAACAGATTTGTTTTCCTATATCAGATTATTTGAGCATTATTCGTACACGTCTTAATTATTCTCCAAAAAAAATAAATAAAATATAAATAAATAAATAAATAATAATAAAACATAAACATAGCACTCCATGTCCAAATCACAATCTCATAAAATTGCAAATTTAATTATACACGTGAACTTCCATTAAGGAAGTGATGCCGGGTGCTCCGGAAGGGTAAGCACCTCATGTCTAGCTAGCTACACCTGTCACGTGCAAAGTCAATTTATAAATAAATAAATAAATAAATAAATAAATAAATAAAACAAAGAAAGAAAGAAAGAAAAATAAAGAAAAAAAAAGATCAAAGAAAATAAAAAATAAAATAAATTTAATTAATTAAATAATAATAAAAATAACAAAAATGAAAAATAATGTCATTATACATCATACCTGACTACCGAGTTTAATGCAATATAAATATTTTTTTTGAGTTTTTTTTTCAAAACGACACAGTTTTCAAGTTTATGATGTCATCATACTTGCCTAGCTTGTTATATTCCTTGGATTAATCAAGCAAGAATGCGTATTTGTTTTGTTTTATCAAGATAAAATTATTTTCACTTTTTTGCATACATTTCAGGGTTACACATATCAAAAGTTTTTCAAAGTGGCAGAATATGGTAAATATATTTTCAGTTTTTATTTGAGAATTGTTTTGGCATTTATCAGTTTTTATTTGAGAATGGTTTTGGCATTTATCAGTTTTTATTTGATAATGGTTTTGACATTGTTCAAAGCTAGACTCAATTGCTTATAGCTCGATTCTTGTTATTCATTAGTTGATTGGTCAACATTTGCAGTTTTCTATGCTATAAACATTTTTGAAAGTTTTGTCAAAGATATGATGCAAGGGATTAAAAATGTTTTAAGAAGCATTTTGATTTTGAAAATGATACAAAAGAATTTTTTGTTTTGAATTTGTGTTAATTAGTAATTAAACGATATCAAGCTTTTGTTTAATTTCAATTTTGTCTGGGTCTAATATCAAACCATCTCGAATGCCGAAGTTATCCCAAAAATTGCCGTTTTAATATGAACAAAATTCTGTAAAATCACATACTTTAATAGCGAATTAAATTTTGTTTTTTTTTTCGTGGGTAAGTAAAGTCCACGAAAATAAATGTCAATAAAATTTTGAATTATCAAGCCCCCTAGTTGGATATATTTCATTAAAACTCATTTTGACGAAATTTTCTTAAGCAATTTTTTTTTTTTTTTTTTTTTTTTTTTTTTTGTAAAACCAAGAAATTTTTGCCCAAAAATATGTATCATTCTACAGCAATCTTTGATCAAGAACAATTCATTCACCTTCAGATTTGTAGTAAATCAAGTGGATTGTCATGTTAATAGTCAATCACTTAAGAATCCTTTATGGAAATAAGCACATACCATACACTGCAACTAGACGCCTCTTAGTGGCTTGTTGGTTAATGCAGGTAATGGCGGAAGAAAAACATCATAGTAATTAAGATCTTTTGAACACGGCTCTATATTAAATAGTTTAATGACACATAAGGAAGTTAAATAAGAAGGCACGAAAAAAAATTATCGGACCAAGTTTAATATACAACTTCATATAGCGTTATTGTATTATGGGGTAAAGTGGTAATTCAAACCATATGTGCCGTTATGTATCTATGGTGGGACCACGTATGATACTAAATCTTGATCTGGCGTTTTAGTTTTATAGAAACAAGTGTGGTGTTTGGATGTAAATCTATGCAAAACAAATTTCTATTCATGTGTTGATAACCTTATATGTAATGTCATGTACCATTTTTGAATTCAATCAAAATGGTATTGTCAATGGACTAAATTCAAAAATGGTATATGACCTTATGCATTGATATACTAGTATTATATTTTATAGTGCTTCCTAAATACAAAGTAGAACTTGATATGCCAAAATATGCCTTAACAACAGATCGAGAAATTTCTGGTACAGTTACTGCAAAGTAAGTACCCATACCAAATAATAGTTGATTTTTTAATTACCAAATTATTGTCTCATAATGCAACGTAAGGGGCTTTGTTAACCGCATGGCAAAATAAAAAGCTAATAAAAAAAGAGCGTTTTCGGATCACATCGTCTCTCACCGCCTTGGTTAAAATCTGCTCCGACAGATCCTTTTGGATCAGACTTAAACATAGGTAGTGACTTGTTTCGCCAAACATTTTGGCATTTAAAAAGTCGCAGGGTACTTCGGGGGGGACCTTAAAAACCGAGGTTTCATGTCACAAAAGGCGTGACACGTTAGAGAATCTTCCTTACAGATTGCCCTGAGTGCACTGCAAAGGTAAAAATTCCTGACATTTTACTTAGAGCAGGTGACGTCTCGACATAAGTAAAATATCCCTGACTTGAACTCCATTCAAACACTCAATCAATCTGACCAAGTTACAGAGGTATTAGAAGTTAAACAAAGAAGAAATTACCCGGATGTTGTCAATAAAAATGTATAAAATACTTGTCCGTTAACTTAATAAAGGAAAGTGAGTCAAAATTAAATATGTTTGATATTGTTTCTGCTTGCTTCTTTAGATATACCTATGGTAAATCCGCATCTGGCAAAGTAAAAGTTACGGCAGAATTCAAGGACTATTTTGCTCCATGGAAAGGTCCAATGTTCGAACAATCAATGGATGTATGTACATTGAAAAAACATTTTCTAAGCTTAATAAAATATTGTAGAAAAAATAAAATACTAGGACACACATACATACATGCATGCATACATACATACATTCATACATACATACATACATACACATTATATATATATAAAGAAGGTTTTAAGATATCAAATCCAATCGTGTAAACAATCGGATAAATAAATTATCGGAAAAATTACTATGGAAATCTCCGAACAGTTCTAAATAGGCACATGCATACAAGATTTGAAAACGTATCTGCGGTTTTACAGAATCTGTTCGCTGATTGGTCGTTAAATGTGTTTGTCTAATTTGAATTACGAATTATTTCTAATTGGCTAGTATCTTTGCGTGTGATTGTTTGCGTGAGTTGTCTCAAGAAAAATTATTTAAAGATGCAAATTTCTTTAAAATCAACGATCAATGTCACAGGTAAACATTGAAAATCCCTCAGCCAATTTCGCTAGAGCCAAGAAGTAGCAGTTTACGACAAGGAAATCAACTCTTCATTACATTGTATATTTAACGACCGATCAAAAAAATTTAGGAACGGAAAAGACAAATTATATTTTGCTGTTATGTAATATTGCAAAACTAGACTATGTATAAATATATATGAGATTGTCACAACCTAGAAAATACATGTATTTTAACAATAAATTATCATCGTACCCGAATCCATTAAATCATAATGTTAATTTATTGTAGATTACTGGAGAAGCTAAATTTACAATTCCCTTGGAGAAACTACAAGAAATTGATTTAACATACAAGACAATAGCCGATGTTGTTGTCGGGAGACAGTTAATAGTTACAGCAATTGTTACTGAAAAACTTAACAATTTGACCATGAACGATTCCTCAAGCATCGAAATTAGAAAATCCTCACTAGAGTTACAGTTCCCCTCCACAGCAAAGACAAACTTTATTCCTGGATTGACCTACACAGCTCGGGTAAGTGTTGAATTATTTTACTTCTTGAAGATATATATGGTTATTTTAATTTTACGTTAACTATATATATATATATATATATATATATATATATATATATATATATATATATATATATATATATATATATATATATATATATATATATATATCACTTCAGGATTAGGGGCGTCCACTTGTTTGCTTTTACTTGGAATTTTTTGATCAACTAGATAAACATTTCCTACCAAACCGGAGACTTCAAAATTATTTAGTATCTATTTTTAGCAATGGTTTTTTTCTTAAGAAAGATTATTTTAGAACTGATATAGTTTAGAATATTTTTGAACATCTAGATATAATAAATTAAATGTAAATACCAAAATGATGTAAAAAGCAAGAGAACACATTTTTGAACACCTAGATATAACAATTTACATGTAAATATTGAAACGCTGATAGAAGCAAGAGTACACATTTTTGAACACCTGGATATAACAATTTACATGTAAATACTTAAACGCTAAAAGAAGCAATGGAACACTTTTTTGAACACCTAGATATAATTATTAGCATGTTAATACTTAAATGCGGAGGAAAGCTAGAGAACACATTTTTGAACACCTGGATATAACAAATTACAAGAAAGATTATTTTAGAACTGATATAGTTTAGAATATTTTTGAACATCTAGATATAATAAAATGTAAATAACAAAACGCTAAAAGAAGCAAAAGAACACGTTTTTTAACATCTAAATGTAATAAATTGTATGTAAATACCAAAATGCTGAAAGAAGCAACAGAACACGTTTTTGAACATCTAAATATAATAAATTACATGTAAATACCAAAATGCTGAAAGAAGCAAGAGAACACGTTTTTGAACATCTAAATATAATGAATTATATGTAAATACCAAAACGCTGAAAGAAGCAAGAGAACACGTTTTTGAACATCTAAATATAATAAATTGCATGTAAATACCATAACGCTTAGGAAAGCAAGAGAACACAAACACTAGCTGCAAAGGATAAATTGAAATGTAGTTGAGTGACAAATGAAGTAAGAATGAAGAAGCAGTTTTGCATTACCAATAAACAAAAAACGGGACTGATGAGACAAATGAAGAGATAATAAGGAAACAATAAACGTACCTGATGAGGCAAATGAAGTGAGAATTAGGAAACAATAAACGTACCTGATGAGGCAAATGAAGTGAGAATTAGAAAACAATAAACGTACCTGATGAGGCAAATGAAGTGAGAATTAGGAAACAATTAACGTACCTGATGAGGCTAATGAAGTGAGAATGAGAAAGAAGTAAACGTACTTGATGAGGCTAATGAAGCGAGAATGGTTCGCGGTTTATGATTAAAACATCAACTGGGACATTTTGCTGGTTTTGCAAATATTCAGATATTCATACGCCATTCGGAACTATTTACGATTTAACTGTTCATTAGAAAATAACGTCAGTCAGTAGTGAAAGGTTCAGCTAGGCAGTGATGATTAGATTGTAAATATTACGCCAACATTCATATTTTAAACAGAGATAAAGAAATTTTGTGATAAGTCCTAGCGCATGTCAAGCAAAAACTTTTGAATTGTATTGTGACATACGAAAATAAGTTTTTGATTTCACTGCGCTATACTGCTCTGCATAAAACTAACGTAGAATTTGAAAAAGAAGAAGATTTTTTTTAGATTGATTGACCTTATACATTGCTGATAGTGCAAAACTAACAGCTTAACACCTCTGGTTTGATTGGGGATATCAAACTTATCGGCCACTGAAGTTTTCAAAACACATTCCAAAGCGAAAAACTAGTGGCCATCTAGCCTTTCAAGTATTTTACACGCAGTGAAAAAGAAATGAATGACTAAAAAAAAATTCAAATTATTACGCATAGAAATACGCAGTTATTGGGTTTAATTAGTATAGAGAGAAAAGGCAATTCGTAAATGGCGCAGTAGATTACAAAAAGTGTGCTTGGTTAATTTAACTTTTTGAGTAAAATTTCCGTATACATTACTTTTTTCCATTTCTATAGCACTTTGATAGAATAGTTTAAATGTGATATAACCACCGGTCAGTTTCTTATACTTTCGTGTTTTTATATTGTATTTGTTAAGTTACAACTTGCTGAAGCAGATGGGAGACCGCCAATGGGACACCTTAAGCCACTTCAATTCACCGTTTATGCGAAATATGCTCATGGTTTTACAAGTGATTGGCCAGGTGTAAAGGTTGTAACATTCTTTGAAAAAACTTACACAGTGCCTCCAACAGGTTTATTAAATATAGATTTGGATTTTCCAGAGAATGCCACTCAAATTAGACTGGAGGTAAGTATGAGAGACTTGCATCTCTCTGTATTAATACATCTGTCATGTTTAGGTAAATTATTTATTTCTTTTTATTCAAAATCACTAATTTTATTTCCCTTTTTCAACTTCCACTTTTGTAAAACAATGAAGTAAATTGTTCTAAAAATAATCCAAAATTTAAATAATGTACTAGTAAATGATATCTTCCAATGTTGCTAAAGTTTACTCATTAATGACATATTAAAATATATAACAAAAATACCTGTAAAATTTCGATGTGCTATACATGCGCATTTCGGAAAATCATTCCTCATCAGGGACACTAGGGGCCGAAAAGTCTGATTGATAAAAACATAAGCCAAACTGATGAAATCAAATGAATCCAAAGTTCAAAAATTTAATGAATCCAAATCCAGCTAAGAAATGCTTTGCACACGGGAACAAACCTTAGCTTTCATGAAATTTAAAAATATTTTAAAAAACCCTGTATTCATTTCATTGTACTTCGCAATTAAACAAACAGTATATACACACATGATGGATTCATTTAAAGCTCTGATCAGCAAAATTATATAATTAAATAGTATCTCAAATAAATTAAAATAGTAAAATATTTACATAGTATTTAATATATTACAGTTTGAGAAAGCGGACTTTCTCTCATTGTTTTGACTTTAATTTGTTGCAGGCTCAATACGGAAATATGAAAAGATATTTAATTGTATCACCCCTGAAAGATTCATATATTCATTCACAACTAAATTTATTATCTTCAAGACATATTGTAAGTATTAAACATCTCTCTTTCTCTCTCTCTCTCTCTCTCTCTCTCTCTCTCTCTCTCTCTCTCTATATATATATATATATATATTATTGAACTAATTGATCAATAAGGAACATTTATTTTATATAAAAATTGAAAAAAGCATGCACTTTAAAGCTGAACTATCATTAGAATTCTGAAGAAAAAAACAACGCATATACTAAGGCGCAAAATAAACATACATGTATATTGTGAATACTAAGATATCACGTGTTTTAATATAATGAACGAAATTTAATTCATACCGATAAGCAATATTATGTTGATGATTTTCAGTATAATGTCAATAACTAACATTTTAGAACCGTGATATTTTTTGCAAAAAACTTCTCGATACAATAAATTCAATGTTTACCAATGTTATATTTTTTCTTCACAGTTTAATTACAAAGTCAAGCTTTTATTTTTCTTCACAGTTAAATTACAAATACCGATTTATTCTAAAACGATGAGTTAAACATCGGGGTTCATAAAAACATTTAAAACCTTTTTCTATTGTTTACATTGATTTTTTTGTCTCAAGGTTCTCGGTGACTGGTTGGTCTAAAGAACAAACTTGTTTATGGATTACAGCTCCTCGCACCAAATAGGTGTGTTGCTAACATATTACTTGCATAAGTAATTATGTAAAAAAATATTTGAAAATTCACTTACCGTAGTAAATGATTTTCACAAGGCCCCTTTACCATCCCAAAACTGACAATATAAGTAAAAAGTGTCTTGGATTGGGCTTTAACCATTGTTCTCTTTTCTACTCTTTTTTTTTTTTTTTTTTTATAAAACTTTGACGATGATCTATGACTGTTTCCCTGGTGTCTATTTATTTATATTGCCTGAAATTCATTAATAAATATCACTATATTAATGTTTTTTCAGGTTGGAGCAAAAGCGAATTTTCGGTAAAAACAACCAGGCCACTCAATGGTACTTTTTATCAAGTAAGTAAAAGAGGCTATAAAACTAAACTGTATGCACTTTAAACATTTCTGAAAAAAGTATTAATACCCTAACCTAAAAAAGTACCATTATCAGTTGTAGTGGAGATGTGTATTTTTTTCAACTCATAATAATACATTACATGTGTAATATCAAGGCTAGGTCAAGAACTTTGTGGCTTATTGAAAATTTGCGGTATCGGTTAACAATGCCTCTTTCCATTTCTGTTATAATCGGGACAGATTCTACTTTGAGAAAAATTGTCAGTTCGCCTGCAGAAGGTCGATGTTTTTGCCCGTTGATTCTGATCTCTTCTGTCATTTAAAAAAAAAGGCAAAATCAAAGTGGCACCACTGATCACAACATTCGCCACTTGAATGGTCTTATAATTTATTTCACAGTTATGTGGTTATGCATTTCTATAAACAAAAATGATTCTATTTTCCAATCAGTGGACCACAATACTCAAATACACTGTTAAAAGTCTTGGAGCAAATAATTACCCAACATCTAGGCAAAAATTAGAATAACAAAATTTTCATGTCTGTTGTGGAATAAATATAAGATTGATCACCTTTTGATCGTTGATGTAATTTTAGCAAATATCGTGTGATTATTTTAAAATATCTTTTTGTCACAGACGAAAATCAACGTTTTTTGGACTTTCTTTCCAGTGCTTAGAAGTTTGGTTACCACTGCTTTTAATAGTTTTTTGTTCTTGCTTATTTGTATCATTCTTCGTTTTCTTGGTTGGTTATGCCGATTAGGCGTTTATAGCCAATTGCTTTATCTTGATTTTTTTCAGGTGCTTTCTAGGGGAAATGCAGTTAAACTGGATTTATTAATTTGCAAAACAATTTAACGGCCTACTTTGATATGCAAATTACTCCTGAAATGGCCCCGATTGCAAAAGTCATTCTATACGCCTTAGAAGAACAAAGTGGGCAAATATTTGCAGATAGTGCTACAATTAATGTGATGGAACACTTCAGAATAAGGTAGCGTCAGATATAATAATAATGTGTTGCGAGTAAATGATAAAAGCATTACAAACATACAAATGAATCTAATGTAATTGTCTGTTGTTTCCGTCAAATGAAACTATAACAACCATTTTCTAATATATTTTCTTAATAAAAACATAAGTTCCAATGCCAACTTTGTTTTTGCTAGCAGTTAACTAACTTTACCGTACTATTTTGTTCTGAGTAGCGTTAACGTGGGTAAGACAAAGGAAATTGATTTCTTTTCTTTTTCTCTTTTTATATCTCTTTCATTATTTGTCTAAATGTTTATTTTCAAATGAGTTTTTCAGGCAACGTTATGTAAGATTTGTCAAGACTAAATAAATAACATATCGTTAAGTGTATTAATTATGATAACTATTAAAACAACATCGAAACAATTATAATGATAAGTAAATATATAATAAATACCTGCTAAATTTTGATGTGCCATATGCACACACCCCGAAAAAAGCCCCTCACCAGTGACGTCAGGGGCCCAAAAGCTTGATAGGCAAAAAAACACAAGCCAAACAGTTGAAAAATAATGAACCTAAAGTCCCAAAATTATATGAAACCAAATCCAGCCAAGGAACGCTCTGCATGAGGGAACAGACGCTAGTTTTAAATAAATTTCAAAATTAAGACGCCTGAAAATTTTGCTAAATGTATATTTTCTGACAGCACAAAGTACTGCCTACTGAGTTATGGATATAAATAACACAATGTTATGTTTTTCCAATACCTAGGTTTCTCTACAGTTTAACGCTACTACTGTACAACCAGGCGACCCTATCAACTTAGACGTATCAGCTGATCCAAATTCTATGGTTAATCTGTTAGCTGTTGATCAAAGTGTTATGCTTTTAGGATCAAACAATGATATATCGGAAAGTGAGGTAAATATAACAGGTTAAGCGTCTATATCTTCTACAAAATTGAGGTAGTAATTACTTTGAATTATATTTTGAAAATTCTTTGTGTCGATGTAAATTGTCAAAAAAAGTCTTTTCTGATTACACTTTTCATCATTTATCACCTTGCACGATTTGTTGATTTTTGCAGCATTTAAGATTGTCACCATAGAAATCTAGTTTCAACATCTAAATTGTTATTGATAAATATAAATAAAACAACTAAGAAAAAACAATTACAATTAATTATATGTAAAAAAGTTCTACCGTTATAAATCCGTTTTTTTCTGCTATGAAGTTTCACACCCATTTGTTATGATTTCTTATACTTGGTAATAACTTTTTAAAAACATCTAAACGAGATTGTAGCAAGATTTGATACCGAACTTAGGCATCGTATCGATATGCTCACCATTCAAACATTCCTAAGAATAAAGTACAGTGATCTAATTTTCTAATATAAATACCTGTATAAATACCTGTTTAAATTTGTTGTACCGCACGCACACATTTCGGAAAGTCATTTTTCATAATTGAAACTAGAGACTGTAAAAGTTGACAGATACAAAAAAATATTAGCGAAACATTTGAAAATTAATGAATCTAAAGCTATATGAATCCAAATGTTTCTAACGAATGCATGGCATAAAGGAACAAACCTTAGTTTTAAGCAGGTTTCAAAACTTGAAACTGTTGAAAATTTTCATACATGGTACAGCTTCTGTCATAATAAAGTGCCGACTAATGAGTTAAGACCCTTCTGAGTTTTTTAGTCCATCAGCTGCAGTGTCCGCGCAGAAGCAGTAAATATTTAGTAAAAACACTATGCTTTATCGACACAATTCGACAGTTATTCATCATCAGTTACACTAGGAGCTGATAAAATGTTACACACACACTCGCGCGCGCGAAAAAAAGCAAAAGAAGCGAACAGTTGAAATCTGAAAAATCCCAAATGAATCCAAATCCAGTTAAGGAATGACTAGTATGACGGATCAAACTTAGTTGCATGTATATACCATCTAATTATCTTTAGATTTATTGTTATGTTAAACAGGTAATTACTGAACTTAGTGGTTATACTCCAGAGGCGGCATATTATATTTATTTTTACCATCCAGAAAATCACCAATATGGCATGGAAATGTTACATAATAAGCTATACCCGGGATATAGATTTGACGTAAGATTTTACGATTTCTTATACCTAGTACGATTATTTTGTTCTTGTCAAAATTGCATCTTAATGAAAAGTACATTGAAAAAATGGTATACTTTACTCCTGTTAAGTTTCAAAAATAGAAAAAGTTATTTCCATATTGTATATTCTTTTTTACCTTAAATCGCTAAAAGTCTTAAAAATTTAACCTATTAAAATAGCTTTGGTTGAAATTATAAAAATTAAGAATATGAATTAATAATTATACATGTATTTAAGATTTCTAAACATCCCAAAGTAACACACTTATACCGGTCGTTTAATTGTAAAACATGCTGACCTGTAAATATTACGTAATACTTTGAATAAGACTTTTGCTAGTCTCATTTTTTCAGACCTTTTTATTTCTCTTTCATGTTATCAACCACAAACCTCGCTGAAGAACCTTTCTCAAAGGGATTGATTGAGAGGCAAATAACATAATAAAGGCAGACACATAAAGAGACAACTTAGAATATAATTTCGATTTAGTAGGACAACGGAAAAAATATTGAAAAGGTTTATTAGTTTATTTGTTTTTTTTTATTTTTAGGAAGCTGGAACATTGGTATTAACTGATGCCTCAGCCTATGACCACGTCTCATATAAATATCATTCAAGTATGGAAATTTATATTTTTTAGACAATTCAAAGGGATGTTGTTTCTGACAGAGTTTGCAAAATATAAACTTAAATACAAAAAAATGCAAGTTACCGAAAGAAATAAACACACAAGATGGTTAAAGACAAATGTATATTACGACCAATGGTTATTAAGACAATGATTTAAGTCTTGTATATGAAATAAAATCTTATAATAGTACTCTGGTAGATCCCAAACCAGGCATCTACATTAGTCTGTATAACATGTATTTAGAAATGAAAACTTCATTTATAACTTTCTATAACAAATGTTTTAAATTTTTCTGTGCTAAGGTTGGTTCTGTTTTTTCAACTATACAAACTATAAATCAGTCATATGTAAAGTGTGGCTGTTACAAAAACTTCATTTAAAAATTGATAATAATAATTCATGAAATTTAGATCCATAGATTATCCTGTAAAGGTCTATAAACCATTGATCCTCTAAATGTTACTTTTTAAATTTCAATCGTGAGTTCTCCGTTCTTTACACCGAACTTAAAAACTTTTAAGGTATGACTAAAATAAAGTTCACTTTTTTCCTCTTTATTTATTATTATATTTCACTTATATCGAGACGTCGCAAGTTGTAGGCGAAAGTGCAGAAATTTTGGCTGTGCGTTGCGGTGATGGCATTATACAGCAGGGTTCTTTTTTGTGCCAAGCCTACTGTGACACGGTTCCCAGTCGAAAGAACCTTGACTTTTATTTCGTAACGCCGATTGTTTGGCGACAGAACAGTCACTACCCACTTCAAGACTTGGGTCAGACCCGGTCTGGGTTTGAACCCACGACCTCCCACTTCCGGAGCGAGCACTCTACCAACTGAGCTACCAAAGTGGCTAAAGTGTCAAGTTAAATGAACGTCTTAAATATAAATTGAATTCGGTTCGGATGAGCTATAGCACTAATCGACCAAACATTTCTTAAGATTTAAAACGAAACTTTATCAATTTACAGCAAATTCACCACTATTTTTTTTTGGGTGGGGGGTGGGGGGAGGGGAGCAGAACTAGTTTTTGAACTTGTACGAATTTAAAATAATCTAAATTGCTTATAAATGCAAAATTCTTAACATCTTAATACTAAAGACAAAAAAGGAAGAAATTTAATTCTGAAAATATTGTTGCACATTTCAGTATATTTGATTTATATAGTTTTCTGGGGTCTTTACGTAAGGTAGGCTAATTTTTTTTTTACTTCAAATGCCAATATTAATAATAAATTGATGAAAAAATAAAATCCATTATCAATGGATACTGTTGTAAATACATTTTTACAGATCTGGATTCATATCCGTATAAAAGGTCTAGTAATCGCTTGGATCGCTACAGACAATTGTTAGCAAGGCAAGCCGGATGCATATGTCCAGGTAAATGTTCTTTTGATTATTGTTCTTTAGTTGTAGCTTTTATCTGTTCATCAAATTGTCGGTCAAACAATGGAAAAGTTTAATGTAAAATTCAAAACTAGGACAGGTTGTTTATTCAAAATTTTATAACATTTACAATGAAACAAATCGTAGATCTAAGGCTCAAAGAATTCTTTGTTAGAGACATCAAAGAAATTTTCACATGAATAACGATTTATCTCAATACAACTTAACTTCACTATTACAAGAGCATGTTTTTGAAAATTGTTTTGTATGAACGTTTTCAATGATTAAAATAGTAGTTAATTGCTAATGGCATAATGAATAAGACGTCCTGCTTTATACTTTAAGGTATATGCTTTATTATGCATTGAATAAAATATTTCAAACATTTGTTATTGTTAATACACCGAATACTTTACTACGTATAAAATTAGAATAATTTCCCTGCTTACCACTTTCATAGTTTGTGCAAAACAGTGATTTGTTGGGTTTGTTTTTCGTTTATAGAATAATTTATCAATCTTAAATTGAAATTAATGATTTACATGAAAATATGGATTGTGCAAACTATATTGCATATTTAATGACTTATTGTTACAAATGATTTAGTAATAATTCCTTAAGAGGTACTTGAGTTTACACACAATAATCAACCCTAATGAAATAATTTAATTGAATTTTTATTATTTTGATAATCAGGTTCTGGAGGTCTACCTGAACCTGTTACAGATAAATATGGCAACCCAGTAGTTAATCCACTTACGGGTACGTATAGATAAAGATCTTACAACAGGATTTTAAAACCTTATCAAAACAGTAGTTTTTTTTTCTGTTAATCCAGTTCTGCTGTGGTGTAAAGACAACGGTGTCGATTGAGATAAATATTGAATGTCATTTCTAGTACAAATACAGTTCCAAAACGTATTGCACAAGAAGAAATTGAATCTTTTCGCTTAGCATAACAATTACCACATTTTAAGATCGACAATCTTTGAGCAGTCTTCATTTCTGTATTACTCGAAAAGTTAACGGTTTTGTGTGTTTTTAACGTGTCGAAAGTTTATATCATTAATCTCTTAGCCTAATAGTTATAGCATAATATTTTTTTATATTTCAAATATGCATGAATATCAATAGCTGTAACTTATAGGCCAAAATCGCTTTATCTAAATTTAAAAAATACTATTTCTTTCAAAGCTAACAAAAACATTCCTTAGCTGGATTTGCATTCATATAACTTTGGAACTTTTGATTCATGAAGTTTCAAATGTTTTGATTATATTATTTTCATCTATCAACTTTTTCGGCCTCTAGTGTCACTGATAAGGAATGAATTTCCGAAATGTGCACAGCTAAATTACCTAGGTATTTTTGTTATATATTAACTATCAATGTTAATCAATGAAATAAATGTTGACTTGTTTAGTCTGCTTGCTAATTTTAAGAATAGATGTACAAATTATTATGTATCTTGTATGAGAAATATGTCAAATGTTCAAAAATGTAAATCCTTCTGTGGTTAAAGAAAAGATACTTTGAGATGAAAAATTAATCATTTTAATCATTTTCCCTCCTGCAAAACATTCCTTAGCTGGATTTTGATTCACATATTTTTGGAACTTTAGATTCATTAATTTCCAAATGTTTGGCGTATGTTTTTTAATCTATCAACTTTTTCGGCCCCTAGTGTCCACTGATGAGGAATGATTTTCCGAAATGTGCACATCTGGCACATCAAAATTTAGCAGGTATTTGTTATATATTTACTACCCCTGAGCGGGTACCGCTGCTGGTGGAGTAAATCTCCCCGAGGGTATCCATAACTCAGTAGGCAGTACTTTGTGCTGTCAGAAAATATACCATTTAGCAAAATTTTCAGTCGTCTTAATTTTTGAAATTTATTTAAAACTAAGGTCTGTTCCCTCCTGCAAAACATTCCTTAGCTGGATTTTGATTCACATATTTTTGGAACTTTAGATTCATTAATTTCCAAATGTTTGGCGTATGTTTTTTATCTATCAACTTTTTCGGCCCCTAGTGTCACTGATGAGGAATGATTTTCCGAAATGTGCACATCTGGCACATCAAAATTTAGCAGGTATTTGTTATATATTTACTACCCCTGAGCGGGTACCGCTGCTGGTGGAGTAAATCTCCCCGAGGGTATCCATAACTCAGTAGGCAGTACTTTGTGCTGTCAGAAAATATACCATTTAGCAAAATTTTCAGTCGTCTTAATTTTTGAAATTTTTTTAAAACTAAGGTCTGTTCCCTCCTGCAAAACATTCCTTAGCTGGATTTTGATTCACATATTTTGGAACTTTAGATTCATTAATTTCCAAATGTTTGGCGTATGTTTTTTAATCTATCAACTTTTTCGGCCCCTAGTGTCACTGATGAGGAATGATTTTCCGAAATGTGCACATCTGGCACATCAAAATTTAGCAGGTATTTGTTATATATTTACTACCCCTGAGCGGGTACCGCTGCTGGTGGAGTAAATCTCCCCGAGGGTATCCATAACTCAGTAGGCAGTACTTTGTACTGTCAGAAAATATACCATTTAGCAAAATTTTCAGTCGTCTTAATTTTGAAATTTATTTAAAACTAAGGTCTGTTCCCTCCTGCAAAACATTCCTTAGCTGGATTTTGATTCACATATTTTTGGAACTTTAGATTCATTAATTTCCAAATGTTTGGGCGTATGTTTTTTAATCTATCAACTTTTTCGGCCCCTAGTGTCACTCATGAGGAATGATTTTCCGAAATGTGCACATCTGGCACATCAAAATTTAGCAGGTATTGTTATATATTTACTACCCCTGAGCGGATACAGCTGCTGGTGGAGTAATCTCCCCGAGGGTATCCATAACTCAGTAGGCAGTACTTTGTGCTGTCAGAAAATATACCATTTAGCAAAATTTTCAGTCGTCTTAATTTTTGAAATTTATTTAAAACTAAGGTCTGTTCCCTCCTGCAAAAACATTCCTTAGCTGGATTTGATTCACATATTTTGGAACTTTAGATTCATTAATTTCCAAATGTTGGCGTATGGTTTTTACTCTATCAACTTTTTCGGCCCCTAGTGTCACTGATGAGGAATGATTTTCCGAAATGTGCACATCTGGCACATCAAAATTAGCAGGTATTTGTTTTATATTTACTACCCCTGAGCGGGTACCGCTGCTGGTGGAGTAAATCTCCCCGAGGGTATCCATAACTCAGTAGGCAGTACTTTGTGCTGTCAGAAAATATACCATTTAGCAAAATTTTCAGTCGTCTTAATTTTTGAAATTTATTTAAAACTAAGGGTCTGTTCCCTCCTGCAAAACATTCCTTAGCTGGATTTTGATTCACATATTTTTGAACTTTAGATTCATTAATTTCCAAATGTTTGGCGTATGTTTTTAATCTATCAACTTTTTCGGCCCCTAGTGTCACTGATGAGGAATGATTTTCCGAAATGTGCACATCTGGCACATCAAAATTTAGCAGGTATTTGGTATATTTAAACTGTATATTTACTTTACTAAATTTTCAAATCTTTGCATGTTATTGTTAAGTAAATTGTTTTTCTCTATCGTTATTAAATCTCTGAAATCCTTGAAATATTGATTTTCATGAAAACACACATTTTTGTTGAAGTTAGGTTTAAAATTTACAATATATAAGATTTGTAACAGGATCTAGGGGTTATTTTATTCTAGAAAATGTGTATAAAACATTATGTACATAAAACCACCATGCATAAAAAACAATCATGTGCATCATATGTGTAAAAACCACCAGTAAATAAAAACCATCATGTATATAAAAACACCTTCGTGTATATAGAAAGCCATCATGTATATAAACACCACATTTATAAAAAAAATATATAACATACATGAAAAACCACATGTATTTAAAAACCATATGTAAATAAAAACCATAATGTCCAAAAACCATCATGCATATACCAATCATCATGACTATTAAAATTTTAAGATGTCCCTGAAGGAGAACATAAGAAAGTACTTAATATTTAACAAATGTTAAATGTTATCTGTTAACAGATAAAAATGGCAATTCCCATAGCAACACCAGCAGCTGGTACGTATGGTTAAAATCTCACATTTATAGTAAGGAGAACCTGTTGATAGTCTATAAATATTATTTCAATTATGTAACTGTTTTAAAGCTTCATTGTTATAACAGAATCTCTGATGAAGCCAAATTTTGTATGTCAGTTTCGATTGCTTAAAAATGCCTGTCCGATAAAAATTTACATTAGAAAAAATTGTGTGTGGATGTGTAATTTTTTTTGCGTAGCAGTAGTCCAATGTGCAAAAAACTTAGTCAACTTGATGTGGGTATAATACTCTAATATACTTTATATATATATAATACTCTAATAAACTTTATATATATATATATATATATATATATATATATATATATATATATATATATATATATATATATATATATATATATAATACTCTAATATACTTTATATATATAGATAATATATATATATATATATATAATGTGTAAATATTTAACTTTTATACTGCTTCGAATTTAGCTTTTGTTTCAATTAATTAGGGAGTGGTGGTCAACCAATGGTTTACCCTTTCATAGATAAGTTCGGCTACCCCATAGTAACACCAACCCCTGGTACGTATGTCAATTATAGAAAGGAGAACCTAAAATAGTTTTCAAATATTATTTATATATTAATATTATGTAAAATATTCCAAAGCTATGATATCCATAACAAATATTCAGATGAAGCCATATTTTGTATGTCACATTCGATTGCTTAAGACACCTTCTGATGAAATTTACATCAGAAAAAAATCGTGTTTGTGTGCGTGCGTGCGTGTGTAGTGTTTTGTATTCTTTTGAAGCATCCGTTCAATGTCCAAAGACTTTATGCAATGGTGAAGTCAAATTTATGTGTGTAAAATACGCTTATAGACTTATATATCTATTGAAGGTTTACCTGCACTACTGAAGGTGGAGAAAATTAGAAGTCAATTTCCAGAAACTTGGCTATGGATTAACAAAACAACTGGGTATATATATATATATATATATATATATATATGTGTGTGTGTGTGTGTGTGTGTGTGTGTGTGTGGTGTGTGTTAATTAAAGCATTGTTGCTTTTTAAAAAAATTACTATTAGTATTGGCTGGTCACGGGAAAAGTCTTTTTTGTATGTTAAATAGCAAGTTAACAATAGCAGACAATAAGTTGTAGAAACATAAGCTTTTATTAAAACACTCCATGACCCAAAATGATCCTCCTACCTAGACATCTCTTGTGATTAAGTAAAGGTTTTATCTTACCTGAGAATTACCCTCAGTAGGTCTCTCTTGTCATCAGTCGTGCGTTTATTTAATTATTTATTTTTTATGATTATCATATTTTATATTCTCTATAACGTACTTAATAAAATTTGTTGCCATTTTCACACGGATTTACACAATAAAGAAATACAAGGGATCTGTAGTTAAAATTGTTGTAGTTCTTATATTTATCATTGTTTCTCTTTATGTATATATTAATGTATAAGGATATTGTTTTAAGGATAATTTTGATAAAAATGGTGAAGGTTTAAAGTGTAAAGTCACGAAGGCATAGGAATAGAAGGAATGCAAACTCTAAACTTCTTATATTTATCATTGTTTCTCTTTATGTATATGTTTATGTACAAGGGTATTGTTTTAATGATAATTTTGATAAAAAAGGGTGAAGGTTTAAAGTGTAAAGTCACGAAGGCAATAGGAATAGAAGGAATACAAACTCTAAACTGTTTTAATTGGTACGTTTGATAGAATTGAGTAGATATTGATACAATAAGGTCAATGTGTCAACTCAATGAAATAATGAAATTGTAAATTATCTTTAAATTAAACAGTTTGTGTAGGCATGTATATTTAA